>JASANY010000857.1:0-81756 GCA_030849755.1 Trypanosoma avium
GATGACCATCTTGCTGTCGCACATCCAGCGCCTCATGACGCCTTTGACGGAACACTGCAACTTCTGAGGTCAGACGACTCATATCATCTTCTTGTTGTTCTATTAATTGAATTAATTCTTTATTTTTTTGTTTTAGATCATTTAGTAGTTCTTTGTCGGTATCTTGTTTTTTAGTGTACACTTCATTACGCAATTGATTTTCATTTTCTTTTTGGTTTAATAACTCTTGAAGTGCCTTTGTATTGCTTTGTTCTTGTAATATTAGATTTTCTAGACGATCTCCTCTATCTTTCTCGTCACGAAATTCCTGCATTGTAATGCAGTAAATAGGTTCGTTGTCGATATGTTTTTCTTCTAGTTTTTGTTGCATCCTTATATGTTGTGCGTGGGCGTGTTGAACCTTGAAAGTATGAAGTTCACTATCTAGTCGATCTGATAATTCACGAAGTTTAGCTATAAGTTCATTGAGACGTTGTATTTCTTTACCTAGGTCAGCAGTTTTACTTTTAAGATACTCACGTTCTCTTTGCGCCTCAGCAGTCTGTTTTTTAAATTCAGCAGTGGACTTTGCAAGTGTATATTGGAGAGAACGATTTTCACTATGCATTTTATCAAGTAACATAAGCATATCACCAATTTCGCTTTCATACGCATCCTTATCAGCTGAGATATTAAGCATTGAAAGATGCTCAATGAACTCGTGAAAACGCAAACCATTATGCTTACCTTCACTTATACCTAATACCTTACATACTTCTTCAATTGCAAGATCTAGTCCTTTTTTAGACTCCAAGGAGTTGTGATGTAAATATTCCAGTAATGAAAATGGATAGGCATTTAACTTTGTCTGTATATATCTACTTGTCATGTTAATAGGATGATGTACATCGAATGAAGCAGTTAATCCAGTTTGATTAATTTGAAATGACGCGTCACCTACACACCCTAATGGAAGATGTAAACAATATGCTACTTCGGTAGTAAAGGTTAATAGTAATTCCTCAGGTTTATTGTTTACAAGATCACTTGCAGCAGGCCACGAAAAGTCTAAAGTATGCTTTGTTGAAACTTCCCTTCCTTGTTGTTGTTGTTGCTGTGGCCACTTCCATCGTGTCATTGCCTCAACATCTTCTTTTAAACGTTTTACTTCATTAAGAGTGGTATCATGCTTAGGATTTAATACTGCAGGTGAGACACTAGATCCTACCATCTGCAGAAAGAAGTCTTGACACAAAGTTGTACGACTTTCAATTTCATCACTGAAAGATTTTAGGCAATGTAATTCCGCTTTTGCATCAAGTAATTGTTCATTACATAATCCAATTTCTTGTTGTAATTCAACACGAAGAGCATATGCATCAGACTCAATAGAAATTGCTTCATCTGCTGTAACAATGCAATTTAAGACATCAAGATCAACAGGAATTACCTTGATAAGAGATGAAGTAAGAATAGTTTCTACATCTCCACGATTTTGCGTAAAATTAATAGCTGTTGAGGTTGAAGATGGTGAATTCTTTAATCGTTGAAGTTCTTCATTAAGCCCTTTTATCTTTGCTCGACACTCTTTCATATCAAGAATGCAACTCGCCATTTCACTTGAAATACCATGACCATTTTGCACCCAAACTTCATGACTATTGCTACCAGTACTACTAGTAGAAGGAAGACTTCCTCTTCGCATATTTGTTTCCGCACCAATCATACGACGTTGAGAAGACTTAAGTCTATCATTCATACGATTTAATTCATTTTTTATGGCAGAAATAGCATTAGTACTATTAATATTTGACCCATCATGTGTGCTCCACGCCTCACGATTCCAGCGATCAACTACACACCTATGTTCACTTACTCGATTTTGTCGTATCGTACCTAGACCCCAGCTCCATTTATTATCACTGTCAGGGTTAAGTCTTTCATAGGCGACAACAGTACCTACTGGAAATACTTTGCTATCGTTCCGAGATAAAAAAGCCATTAATCAGACTGATAATATATATATATATATATATATAAATATATATATTATAAATAATCTTTTTTTTATTTTTTTTAAAAAGCACCTCTAGGTGTAATATATGTGTGCCCCAAAAGCACTATATCTTTCTAAGTTTTATTTCTTATTTTCTTTCTCTCTTTTAACCTCACTTATTAAATGAATGTATGTTCGCGTGTGGATATTAAAATTACTCTACACTACGAAATAAATAATAATAATAATAATAATAAAAAAATACGGATGAACTTTTACCTCTTGATTTTCCTTTTCTTTGATTTCTACTTTTATTTTATTATTTTTTTTTGCCGTATTTTATTACGGAACTAAATATGTTGCGACAGATGTGGCACGATGAACTAAATATTTAATAAAAAAAAAAAAAATTGATATTTACCAAAAAAAAAAAAAAAAAAAAAAATAATAATAATAATAAAAAAATAATAATATATGGGTTTTTTTTTTTTTTGTTCCTGCTACTATGATTCACGAAAAAAGAAATAAATTTATATATTTCTTTTTATGTATATATTTGTGGAAACAGGACTACTATTCTTTTTTTTTTTGATTTCCTTATTTTTTCCTTTCCTTAACTTTTTTATTTTTCTCTTTTACCTTCCTTCGTAAAATAATAACGATGAAAACTTCTACAGGGCAAAAAAGAAAAAACTCGTTACCTTAAATCTTCCTTTCCTTTTTTTTTTTTTCTTTCTATATCTACACTTTGTATTTCCCTAAAAAAAAAAAAAAATATATATATATATATATATATATATAATAAAATAACCTTACTAGTTAGCCTTCTAAATAAGAATTCTAATTCTAAACAGATAAAAAAAAAAAAAAATAATAATAATAATAAAGAGTGAAGGAAAAACTGAATACTGAAATGATGTAGAAATAAAAACTAAAAAAATAAGATATTATATACAGTTATAAATAATAATAAAAAAATATATATTATTTAAAGGTATACCAATTAATAAAATAAGGTAAACGCAATAATAATAATAAGAGTAAGGGATAGGGCATCAAGTCAAACCGTGAATAATTTTTGTACATTGAAGGGGAAGGGGAAGGGGAAAAAAAAAAAATAAATTCATTCTTACACCCATTTGCCCCCCTACATGAAAAATAATAAATAAATAAATAAATAAATTTGACAGAAAAAGATGAATAACACGTGTAATAAATGAAAATGGAGGGGACGAAGAGAAGTCTAATCTTTTAGTTTAAAAATTATCTATAGATTTTCAAAACATACAAACAGAGATAGTTTTTTATAAATGGCATTTTCTTTCCTTCACACGTTTTTATTCATTTCTATACATAAATAATAAATAAATAAAAAAAAAAAAATATATATATATATATTTTAACTGTATCCTTGTCTTTTTCTATATATTTTTTCTCCCCCTTCCATCTCTTATCATTTTGAGAATTGCAGAAGTTGCTCCTCCGCCTTTGCCCGAAGAACTTCATTTTTACTTAATTTTACTACTTCTCCATACATTTCTTTCGCCTCATGCCAGTGTGTATTTTTAATTGCACCAGCCAAGTAATACATGGCGGTGCAACATGTTGCAGAAGATGCACGGCCACCCTCCTGTTCTACTGTAATTGCCTTTCGTAAACAATTCTCTCCAAGTTTAATACGTGCGGCTCGAATAAGATCTCGCCCGAGTTCTGTAAGTAATGTAGCATCTGTTAATCCTTGCATTAAAGTCTGTTGTAATACCATTTCTACTTCAACTCTTTCCTTTTGTAAACATATTAGAGTTAAGTAGGCCCATGTTCGTGGGTTGGTATTATTAAGCGTATTAGATTCACTTAAACATTCTTCTGCAGCATCTAACTCCCGCATTCTATAATATGCAATACCAGTACCAAGCCACATTAAACTACAAGGCCATGCTTGAATACCAATAGTAAAAACTCCAATAGCATCTTTATATCTTCCTGCTAATATAAGAAGATTACCAAGATGAATATAACTTGGTCCATATAATGGTTTAGGAGTTTTATTATCACGACATAATACAGATTTATATGCATGAATAGCTTCTTCACTACGTCCCATAGCTACATAACAATCACCACAAATAATACCTATTTCATCTGCAAAAGGTTTTAAACTTTCTTTATTATCTAAAGAAGAAAGAGCATTTTCATATTGTCCACATAATAAGAATAAACGGGCACATAATACTTCTGTTTTACCTCCAGAACGACATCTAGAAAGACATACATTTGCTAAATCTGTATGACGTAATTGTAATAAATAATCTGCTACTGCAAGACTTACTTCATTAAAATCTACTTCTTCTGTTGTTGCCATAGCTTCTTTCATAGCTAATGCTCCTTCACGTTCCCAATATGCACGTTTAGATTCATATTGTGGACCTTGTGTAAGAGCTAAAACATGAAGATCACATAATAGTGAAATATGTCCCCATGAAAGAGCACTAGGTTCTGCATCAACTGCAGCATGTAAAAAAACTGCAGCTTCATCAAAACGATTATAAGCAAGAAGAAGATCACCAAAACCAATAAGAGAATCTACATAAATAGGATTATGAGCAATAGCTTCTCGGTAACATTGTTCTGCTTTAGCTGCATCTCCAATACGTACAAAAAAAGAAGCTGCATCATTCCATACTTTAGGAAAATCTTCTGAAGAACTACAATTTGCAATACGTGCTTGATGATATTTTGCTGCTTGTCCATATTCACGTAGTGTTTCCGCTTCTTTTGCTCTCTCAAACCACATTAAACTAGTAATACCACCAGAAGATTGTTCTGTATTTTCTAATAATATTGTATTACCATTTCCATTACTCTTATTTATACCCTTTTCTACTACTTCTCCTTCTGTCATACTTCTTAATGTAGCATGTACACAATCAAGAAGGTAAACATATAACTCATTTGTAATTTGATTAATTACATCTGGAGATACATTTGGATCACGTAAAAATTTTTCTCTTGCTAATTTTACTACTAATGGTGTTAATTGGTCTTTATATGCTGCTAATTGTCCTGTAGTTTGAAAACTTCCTAAGAGTTCTGCTTGATTTTTAAAATTACCTTTAATCTCTGCTTCTGTATAATCTTGCATAATTTTTTCAGCAATAGATTTTACAACATCTGTAAACTGACGTGTACAATCTTTATATTCTCCTTTAGGAGGAGCTCTTGCAGGAATTAAATTTCTTGGTGTTAAAGGAGGTCTTACACGATCTGTTGCTAATCGTGTAAGGGTTTTTTCAAGTTGAACTGATATTGTAGCTGATGTGCTATTTAATACATAAGGATGTTCAGCTTCTGTATCAATGTCTTCATAAAGAATTCCTGGTGTACCAGATTTAGGTCTTTTAGTAACTTTTTTTCTACCTTTTTCTTCTGTATTAATTAAACCTTTTACAGGCATTAATGGTACAGTTTCTGCCAATTGTAAAGATCCAGGTTCTGAAAATGGTGATAAATCTACTGGAATAACTGCACGAAAATACCATTCTTGCGTATCCTCCCATTCATGTGGAACACCTGCTTTTAATACACGAGTAAAATTTAATTCCAAAGGTTTACCAGATAACATCATAGACTCTAATGCTGCCACATGCTGTTCTCCAAGTGGGACCCGCATCACACATGGTGGGGCATCATCTTCTGTTGGAATTGGTGGTGGTGGTGTTTCCTCAGTTGCAGAGGCAGTTGTGAGTATTCTTTTTCTTCGTTTTGTGCCTTGTCCTTCTTCTGCTGCAGGTGCCAAGGCATCTGAGGCGGGAGTTATTACCCATAATATTTTTGTTTCCACTGTTGGTGTTTTCTTTACCTCCTCCTCGTTATTATTATTATTCACTTCCTCCGCCCCATCCCCTGTTGTTTTCCGTGTACTTGCGGCTGTGAGTTTAGAGGAGGTTGCACTTCCTACAGTTGGGGTCTCTGGTAACTCTCGAATATGTCGAAGCATTTCATTCATGGAAGATGGGAGTGGGGGTGGGGTGGCACCGGCAATATAATTTTCATATTGAGGTAAAGCCTGGAGGAGGCGGCCGTGGCGAAAGCTGTGAGTTGTCTGCCCATCAATACTAAATGTTACTTCATATCGAAAAGGATGCTCTGGGAAGGCAGGGGGTTTCCCTTCAGCCCACCAACTGGGAGGGATATTATGGACATCATGTAATTTAATATCTATATAGTTTACTGCTACTACTGCAGTGTCCGCATCTGACATTTCTTATTTTAATTTTTCTTTATTTCCTGTTTTTTTTTTTTTTTTTTTTTAATGTAGTGATCGTAACAGGTCCTTCAATTCTTTAGACTAAAATGAGGAAGTTAAAAAAAAAAAAAAAAGAAACATATATACAAATAACATAATTCCATTTAAAAAAAATATATATAAGAATATTAAGTACCCCCCACACCCCCCCCCCCCAAAAAAAAAAAAAAAAAAAAAAAATAACCAAATAAAAAAAAAAAAAAAAAAAAAATAAAATACCCCCCAACCCCCCCCCCCCAAAAAAAAAAAAAAAAAAAAAAAAAAACTAACATACGAATAAATAAATATATTTCTTGGTGAAACCTTAGTCTGAAATGAGGGGAAAAAAAAAAAAAGAAATACGAAAAAAAAGTAAAACGAATAGTTTCAGCTGTTATTTTTTTTTTTTCTTGCTCCTCCCTTTAAATTTTCCTTCTCGCAAAATAACAGAAAAGAAACTTTAAAAGGCAAAAAAAGGGGGGGAAAGACAACAACCATAAATACCATTCAGTCTTTATTAAATGCCTATACGTTGAGACTTTTTTTTCATTTCTTATTTATAATCTCTTAACTTATCTCACCTTTTATTGACTTACTTTTATTAATCGGCTTGGGAATTCACATCTCAGATACACTACTGCCGTTATATGGTTACCTTTTTTTTTTTTTTATTGTTTTCCATTTCCCCCCAATTATGTATATATAATGTAGTGTATGTTTTCTTTTAATCTTAAAAAAAAAAAAAAAAAAAAATACCACTTTTTAATATTCCTAACCATTAGCAGGCGTTAATTTCTTCCCCATATCTCCTACCTTCCTTTAATTAAATACACAAGGAAATAGAATATATATATATATGCCTACATAAAACGTTCAGAGTGAGAGAGACAGAAAAGCAGAAAAAAACAAAAGAAAACATAATAAGTAACATAGAAAGAGATCTTCTCTCACTTTATGTATATATTGTTGTAATGTAAAATATGTTTTTTTTTTTTTTTTTCTCTCTTCTGCTTTTCTTTTCTCCTTTTCTCTTACAGAATTAATCACGTGGGCGTTTCTGCCCGCGACCGCGTCCACGACCGCGACCTCCACCACGACCACCATTACCTCCACGTCCTCGCATATTATTCTTTGCCCGCTCTGAAATCTCTCGCTCAACATTTTCCAGCAGTTGCTTTTCTTCCTCCCCTTCAAGTTTATGTACCTCAGGTTGTTTACCATTATGTGTAGTACCCCGTTGTTTTAAATCCTCAATCATCTTATCAGCAGTAGCGGAATCTTGAAATATTAAAAGTGCAGTTTCTTTATCCGGCATAAACACATAACGCACTCCCTTCTGCTCTTCCGCTGGCCATAATCCTTTTACACTTGTAAAACTCTCCATTGGTCCACAACCTGTTATACGATAACTGCTGTTCAATGGCATGGATGGTGTCCTTTTAACATCTGTTGCGCCAGATTCATTATTATTATTATTATTATTTCCATCAGTGGAGGAGGATTGTTGTTGTTGTTGTTGCTTTTTACGATCCTTATTCTTCGCCGCAATTTCCTCCGCCTTACGCTCGAGGTAGACAGTTTTCATCTCCGCCGTCAGTTGCACCCCATCATAACTCGGGGGCGCCGCACGGAACTTCTCCGCCTCCTCACTTGAGCCAAAAACTACAAACACGGAAGGTTTGGTGCGGGTCTCAGGGGCGGCGTCTTTCTTGCCTGGGAAGTAGCGGCGCCACACCGCCTGCACCCTCCCGTGCTGCCCGAAGAAGTGCGTCAGCTCCTCGAGCGTCGCGGTGGGGGGCACTGGCCGCACGTAGAGAGTTTGGTGGTCGGTCTGAATACTCTCCGGGAGTGGGTCGCGGCGACGCACGCTGCGGGCGTCATCACTCAACACGAGTCTCTCACTGGGGCGGAGGGCGGCGGCGAGGGCCTCGGGGTCGCGGGTGAGGGAGTTGACGCGATTAAATGTGAGGAGTGTCTCCAGTGGGACGAAGCCCTCGGCGTTCTCTGCCATCTTAGCCTTAAGGAAAACATCCTTCTGTACATTCACATCACTGAAGTAGAACTCCACCTGCCGCAGTAACTTCTCCTGGGTCTCGACGGGAATGGTCATTGATTATGGCTTTTAATAAATAAATAAATATATATATATATATATGTATGTATATGTATGTATATTTATTTATTTACCCCCTTTCGGCTGCTCTCTTTATTTTTATTTTATTTCTTTTTATTATAAATATTTATTGTGTTATGGAATTTAATTTTAGATAAAGAACAAGAAAAAAAAGGAAGAACATATTGAGAATAGTGTTAATTATAATACCCCCCTCCCCTTCCCCCCAAATGAAAAAAAAAAAAAATCAAATAAATAAATAAAATAATAAAATAAAATAAATAAATAACAGAATAACTTGTGGTTATTATTATTATTATTTTTCTTTAATGGTTTTGAGTATTACGTGAACACGGAGAGGAATGCAAACCACAGAAATTTCTCTTTTTTTTTTTTAATTTTAATTTTTTAATTTATTTCTATTTTATTCTCATCTCTTCGCTTATCTCTCTTTCTCAGATACACACACACACACACACACACACACACACACACACACACACACACACACAAAGAGACACATAATTACTTTTTTCCGTACGATCGTATTTCATAATCCTCAATCTTATTATTTTTTTCATAATGATAATAGCGATGATATATATTATATATATATATATATATATATATATTTGTGTATAAATTGTATCTTCTCTTTTCATCAACTCATATGAACTCGATCGTTCATACCCTCCCCCCCTTTTTTTTTGTATATTTTATTTTTAATAAATAGATTTCTTTTGAAGTCCCCCCTTTTACCTATTTCTTTCTCCCCATTGTTTTTTTTTTAATTTATTGCTTTCTATCTCCAAAATTTCTTTTCTTTTATTTCTTTGCTTTGTGTGTCTTCGTCACATTTCCTCATTTTTTTTTCCCCCTCTCGTCACATTACATATCTTAAAAAAAAAAAAAAATAAAACAGTGAACGTGCGATACTAATAAAATGAAGAATAAAGAGACAAATACAGATAATTAATTACAAAAAAAAAAAAAAAAAAACATTATTAAGAAAATAGAATGAGCAAAAGAAACAAAAAAATGCAAACAAGAAAAAAAAAAAAAAAAAAAACATGTGGGAGTCAAAATAATAATAATAATAATAATAGTAAAAGTGTGCTTAAAAAAAAAAAAAAAAATGCAAACATTAAAATAAATTATATAAATAAATATACATATATATATATATTCATATTTATTAATAATTTTTTTGATAATTTCATAACCCCTGAGTTTCCTCTATAACAAACAGATCAACTAAATTCACACACACATATATATTCCCCCTCCTCCCTCCCTTCAAAAAAAAAAAAAACCTAATCTTCATTATGTATATATTTTTTTTTTTCCCCCTTCAATTATGCAGTTACCTTACTTTTTTTCATCTTTGGTGCTGGCATTGTACGAATAAGCTGCTCCAGCACTGTCGTATCTGATACCTTAAAATTATAAACAGGGAAGGTCTTCACCAATACCCCAACTGATCCCTGTGTATTCGCAACTCCAGTACTACTCTTCTTTACATTATTATTATTTTTATTATTATTAACAGCAGAAGTAGAAGAAGAAGATGCTGGTGGTGGGGGTGGGACATCATTATAATTAAACCCAGGTTGTCCTATAAAATCACTTTTTGAAAATCGCCCATCTTTACCAGTGGGAGTAATAGATTCCAAAATATTTTTGTCAAGTCGGGCCGCAATTCGCATCACGCCTGGCCCACTCGCCGCAATTGCCTCCTCCAGTGACCCACCATAACGTTTTCCTCCAGAAGTAGAAGAAAGAGAAGAATCTTTTTTAATTGTAGAAGTTGAAACTTTATTTTCTTCATTTGAAGTTGAAGTTGGGGCCTCGTCACCTGCAGGAGAGTAATTGGCTAACTTGGGAATATCCTCCGCATTCTCCACCAATAGAGCAATTGTTTTTGCAACTGTTACAGTTTCTCCATTATTGTGAAATATCTTTGCAAGATATCCAGCTTCAAATGTATTTGTATAATCCACAACAGCTTTATCGGTTTGTACAGTACAGAAAACTTCATTTTCTTTTACCAAATCTCCAACTTTCTTTTTCCACTCCACAATAACACCTGTTTCCATTGAGGGTGAGAGAGCAGGCATAAAAATAGGAGAAGCATTTACATCTTCAGGTAATTCTGAGTTTCCACCTGATGATTTTGAAGTTTCTTCAGCAGCTTTTTCTGTTGTTGTTGTTGTTGTTTCTTCAGCTGCAGGTTCCTCACCTTCTGGTGTAAATTCATTTGCTTTTGAAATATCACTCGGATCATCCACCATTACTCCAATTGTTTTTGCAACTGTTACAGTTTCTCCATTATTGTGAAATATCTTTGCAAGATATCCAGCTTCAAATGTATTTGTATAATCCACAACAGCTTTATCGGTTTGTACAGTACAGAAAACTTCATTTTCTTTTACCAAATCTCCAACTTTCTTTTTCCACTCCACAATAACACCTGTTTCCATTGAGGGTGAGAGAGCAGGCATAAAAATAGGAGAGAAGTTTACCAGAAAAAAAAGTGACCTTCGCATTGTTTTTTTTTTTAAGTTTCTTTTTTATATATTTAGTTTTTTTTAAAAAAATTAAAATAGAGTGGCCTTATTATTTTGTTCTCTCTTTATATATACATTATATACAGATATAAATTGTTATTGTTTAAAATAGAAGCAAATAATAAAAAAAAAAAATTATTATTATTATTATTATTATTTTTTCAAGGGCTCAATATATCCACATCAGCAATACAAATTAATAATAATAATTAAAAAAAAAAAAGGGACATACAATTAAATCAAAACAAACAAAATTTCATAAATAAATAGCATATATATATATATATAATAAATAACCCAGAAAGAGATGTGTATATTATATAATATAACTGGGCGGAGGGGGAAGGGGGGAGGGGGGTAAGAGAAAAAAAAAAAGGGTCTCAAATATAATATTAATTTTATGAGAATAAAATTTTTTTCTTTTACACCCCCGCCCCACCATCTCAAAAAAACAACAACAAAGAAATTTATTTTACCTACAAAACCAACAATATAATCATAATAACTACTAATACAATAACAGCTGTACAAAATCCTCTATTTTCACTTTCTTTTAATAAACGAATAACATTACTGTTTTGTCGACGACTATCATCTGCGGCTAGAGTAATACCTGTATGAAGATTATCTAACATTCCCTCTTGCTCTCTTAAGTCATCTCCTATAGATATTGCATAATGTCTAGTATTCATTACAGAAGAGTGTAATTGATCTAAAAGTTTATTCTGCTCTGTAATGTGATCACTGTGCTGGAGTTGTCTATCCATTACTAATAATTATATATATATATATATATATGTGCTTTTCTTTCTTTTTTTTGTTTGTTTTAAATTTGATTTCTTCTCCATCAAAAAAAAAAAAAAAAAAAATAAAAAATAAAATAAATAAATAAATAAATAAATAAATAAAAAAAAAAATTATCTGTAGCCAATAAGAGCAATGAATTAGCAATTAAAGGAATTAAAAACCGCAAAAAATCTCCCTTCTGCGAATAGAAGCGAGAAAAAAAAAAAAAAAAAATAAAATAAATAAATGAATGAAGCAAATAATCAATAAAATCAAAAAAAAAAAAAAAATGAATCGCGAATTTTCATCTTATTTCAATACACATTTCTACCTATAAATAGTTATGTGAAATAAACTTCTCATTCAAATAATATATATATATGGCGAAAAAAAAAAACAAACAACAACTAAATAAAAATAAAAAGAGAGATCATTAAAAAAAAAAAACAAAAATAATAATAATAAAAAATTATCTGAGACTAACTTTCAAATTAAATTCTTCGCCCATGAGAGACCTCTGGTGCATCTAAACATAATTCTCCTTCTATATCTGTTTCACGAGGCCTCTTTCGATCTCCTATCATTATTCTAGGCACCAATGTAGAATTATTATTATTATTATTACTACTAGTATTATTAACATTCGAATGCACAGATGCCGCCTCATAGAGAGGCGTACAATTTGCAATATCTACAGCAGCTCCATTACTAACATTATTATTATAAGAATCACCAATTCGAATTCTTTTATACAAAGGATATTCACTATTATTATTATTATCTAATAATAATAATGGTGAGACATCAGCAGATAATTCTGCAATATCACGTGTACGTTTTTTATGTGCGATTGGAACAAATGAAGAAGAAATTAATGAATTATTATAAGAAGAAGATAAAGGAGAAGGAGTTATAGGATTTGAATGCCACGTAATTGCAAGAGGAGTTGTTTGATTTGTTCCAAAAGATGAAATTTGTAATTTTTCTCCTTGACGTAACATACGATATAATAATTCACGAGAGGAGTTTCTTGCCGCATTCGCTACAGCAGGAGAAATATACATCATTGATGATGCATAGGAAGAATTACTTGTCTCTATATTATTATTATTATTATTATTATTATTAAATTCATCACTTAACATATCTTCCTCATTTGCAGTTGCAGTACATGGTGAAACCATCTCACTACTAGAATTATTATTATTATTCATTAAAGTTGACTGTGAATCATTATTTAAACTAAAAGATGTGGGAGACCATTCTGATGGAAAATATACTTCTTGTAATTGTTGTTGTGGTGGTACCCACGTATTAAGTTCACTATTTCTTATAATTTCTTTATTATGTTCATATTGCATGTTATTTGACCAAACTTCCTCCATTTTTTTTTTTATTTTTTTTTAAAACTTCTTTCTCTGAAATATATATTTATTAATTATGTGATGCTACTTAAAAGAAAAAACAGGAAAGAAATTGAATAATGAAATGATATTAAAAAACTAAAGAAACTTCATATTAAAATCACACACAGAGTTCCAGAAATAAGTAAGCAAAAAAGAAAAAAAAAAAGAAAAACTAAATTACATACAGAAGCAACACAACATGTACAATATAGTTGCCATGAAAGAAAAAAATCATACACTCAAAATAATAATAATAATAAATAATTATCAAATAAACAAAACATCTTTACCTTTTGGGAGGCACTGGTGGAGGTAGAGGAGAATTAATATCTTTTTCTACACCTCCACGAGTATATCGCCGCGGGGACTCATCTCTTTCACTATTTTTCTTCTTTTCCTTCTCTTCACTATTATTATTATTATTATTATTATCTTCAGATTGTCTAAAATTTCTCTGATGATTATATTCTTCTTCTGTTTCTTCTTCTTCTTCTTCATATGAGTTATTACTAACACGACGCCTATCACGCTCTGCAGCACCAAAACGAACTCTACGTTGCACTGGTGAATTGTTATTATTACTATAGTTATTATTATTATAATTATTATTACTATTATAATCACGAGGAGAATAATAATAATTATTATTATTATGAGAAGCATTATTATAAGGAGGTGGAGCAAAGTTAGAAGTAGAGGCCCCATCCCGACGATGTTTACGACGATAAAATATATCAATAATAAATAAATATAAAAAATAAAATAAAACAAGAATTATACCACCAAAGAGACCACCCGCAACGGCGTAATCCTCACCTTGTACTGTAAACTGTGTATTACATGAGGGGGAATCTATAGATTGAGACTCTGACACTGCAAGCTGCATTTTTTTTTTTTTAAATATATTTCTATAAATTAAAATAAATCTAAATAATAATAATATATCTACAACAATATAGATCTCTAATTATTATTTTTTCTTCTTCTAACTTCTTAAGGAACTTTCTTTTTCCTTTCCTCCCTCTTAACAGTACTTTACTTAAAAATACATAAAAAGTCAAACAAAAATGGGTTGAAAATAAAGGAAAAAATAATATGGTTTGAAATTTGCAAAAAAAAAAAAAAAAAAAACACACATATATATATATATATAACAGTAAATTACCAAGAAAAAGAAACCCCCTTTCCTCCTCTTCCCAAAAGACAAATATATATATATATATATATATATATATATACTTATTTCTGTAATAAGAAGGATAACCACAACAATAAAATCACAACTTTTACTCAAATTAACACCTTTGTCACCTCTCTTTTCTTATTTTATATTTCTTTATTATTAATATTATTATTGTTAATATTAAGACATCTCAAATATACTTAGTGTTCCAGACTCATCTGCCACCACTGCAATATCATCTTCTGCAGCAATTCCAACACAACCTGGAGTCCCAACAAATACAGGTGGTAATGTATTAATAGATCTTGATACAAATCGAAATCCTCCTCCTCTTTCTTCATTTTCTCCAATACTACTACTATTAATAACATTATATAAATTATTATTATTATTATTATTCACACCACGCCAATCCCACGCCAACACACTCCCATCAGAATGACATGAAAATATATTTGTACTATACGGCATATGAATTCCAGTAACAGCTGCCCCACAACTTAAACTATGATCTACAGCCACACTTCCTTTACCTCGCACAGATGAAAAGCGTAAATCCCACACAATTACAACTCCATCCTCACTTCCACCAATAATATAATTATCTTTTACAGTAAATGCAGTAAGTGGGTCATGCGGGGACCAGCGCCAGGCTCGCACAATACTTTCATGTGATTTTAATCTAGGATCTATTTCAAGTACCGCGTGATGACATAATGCTAAAAGTGAAGCAGCATCCCCATCAATTTCACGTAATTGTAAAATAGGAAATGTAGAAAGCATTGGGAGTTCAATCGTTTGTTGTAATGATAATCGTGTACCTGTTAAAGAATGTATTTGAATTGCACTTGGAATGATATCATTTCCTTGACAGGCAACTGCCATTTTTCCTTTCATATTATTTCTATATAATCGTGTGGCGGCAGTCCAGCTGCTGTAATTATCTTTTATTTCTTTAGGAAGCTTTCTGTATTTTACTCTATTATTATTATTACTATTACTATTATTGAATAAATCATTATCATCATTATTATTATCGCTTTCCAAAACTGTTCGCCGATACACATAAGTTATATTTTCTTTTCCACTATTTGATTGCACCACACAGTGAATAACTCCTTCAGGAGATAATATAAGAGTGAGAGAAGAAATATATTTTCCAGGAACTGAAACATTTGTGAGGCAAAAACTTGAGGCATCCCTAGCATCATTCCATTCCATAAAGAAGAGACGATTTTCAGAATCAAAGGCAGAAGCTACAGCGAGAACTACAGCTGGATCATCTTCATCTTTATTATTATTATTTATATTATTATTATTATCAGTTCTAAGAATACTCACATGCCTTGGAGATATTGGAAGATACTGCTGTGCCAAAAGTTCAATATTCATATGTGATTTATTGTTAATAATAAAATAATAATTTATTTTTTATTTCTTTTGTCTAATAGAAATTTTATTTAATCTTCTTCTAAAATGGCACAAACACACACACAGACACACACACACACACAAAAAAAAAAAAAAAAAAGGAGTTCTTCCACTATAAAGGATATAAATGAAGAAGAAGTAAAAAAGAATGTATATATATATATATATTTAAATTTTAATAAGAAACAGAGAGAGAGTGTGTGTATGTATTTGTTTATGTTTATTTTATAGTACAAAGAAGTAGGAGAAAAAAAAAAAAAAAAAAACAACAATAATTATATTAAAGATATTATAATATCTTACAATTATTTCCAATATCGGATTATGTTTTCATTTTTTTTTTTTTTAATCGAATAAATACGTTAACATTTTTTTTGTTTCTTACTTCCCCACCACCTCTCTTCTTCTTTATTCTTTTTTTCTAATTAATCTTCCATATCAATATCAGGCATATCATCATCATCATCATCATCATCTGACCCAATAGGAAGCGTTGGTTGCACTGGTAAAGGTAATTTCTCTTTTTCTTCTTCCTGTAATGTTAATTTCGTTATATCTTCTTCTTTATTTACTTTTTCATTTAAACTCTTCTCTTTCTTCTTTTCTTCTTGTTGTTTTTGTTTTTGTTGTGGAATAAAAATAGGAGGAATTATAGACTGGGGAGCAGCAGGTGTAGGAAGACTAGCACGCATCTTCATCATTGTTATATTCTCTTGTAATTGTTGTGAATTTGGTTTTAATAATGTATGTACAGAATTATTATTATTATTATTCTCAATATTTTCTTCTTCTTTATTTTTATTTTCTTTTTCATCTTCTATTATTACTATTCGTCGTGTTGCCTTTTCTACAATATCTTGTGGAGGAAGATAAAAAGGTAATGCGTGTGGGTGCCGTAGTGCTGTGAGAGTTACACTGAGTCGATTCACAGCACGAAGAATATATTGTTGATTTTCTTCTTGTTTTTGATTTTGATAATAATTTAAAGAATTTATATTTTGTTTAGTTGAATTTAATATAATTCCTGTTGTTGTTGTTGTTGTTGATGTAATAGCGCGTGCTGGTAATTCTTTTATAATTCGAACTGCAGTTGCTGATACAATACTTGGAATAGGACGAGAGAGAAGTAAGAAATTTGTTAATATATCAATACAAATAGGTTGTAGTGTCACATTAACAGTAAAGGTAGGAATATTATTATTATTATTATTGTTATTATTATTTGTTATATTAGAGGAATTAGGTATTGTCATATGTTTTGAATTTCCATTATTAAATAATGAAGGTGAGGCATCAAGTATTCCACTAGAAATAATTTCCTGTGAAAATCGTAGCGCTGCTTTTTGCATAACAGATGTATTTAAAAATGGACCTACTGCTAATAATAATTCTTCAAATGCACGAAGATTACGTGATATATATAATGTTTTCTTAGAAAAAGATAATAATAATTTTGTTTCTTTTGTTATTGCTGCATTATCTTCACTAGACCCTTTATTATTATTATTATTATTTTTCTTCCTCTTCTTTGATACCTCATTATTATTATTATTATTATTATTATTAACTTCTTCTTCTTCCTCTTCAATTAATCCATTAAAACATGTAGCCCCTAATAAAAAAGGATTTAAATCATTTAATAATAATTCCATTAATTCCTCTAAAAGTCTCAGAGCTCCTGCTTTAAAATAAGTTCCCAACAAACCTGCAAGTTCCCAGCAAATATTACTTGATAATGCAGGAAATGAAATTGCTAATAATACTCGACGAATAATAGCTTCTAATGCAGGTAATAATTGTACTCCATATGTTTTAATAATTGTTTGCAACATGTGAAAATGCGGCTCCGCCATTGCAGCAAACACACCACCAACATTATTATTATTATTATTATTATTATTAATAATAATATTATCACGTTTTCTTTTATTTCCAGTTTGATTAGAGTTATTATTATTATTATTTTGTTTTTGTTGTTTTTCTTGTTGTTGGGCATCTGCTATAATGGCATCCAGTGCAGCTAATGTATTTCCTATCAAGTCATCTGATGAAAGAGGGATTGTTGTTGGCTGCTTTGATTTGTGACTCATTTTTTTTATTTTTAATATAATAATAATAATAATTATTATTATTATTCTTGTGTATTTTTATTTTTAAAATAGTCCACAATTCTCAACCCCCTTTTAATTAATTCTTTTTTATTTATTTTTAACCATCAATGGAAAAAAAAAAAAAAAAAAAAACAGAAGAAGAAATAAAAACAGAAGAAGAGTAATATATATGTATGCATATGTAAAAAAATTAAAACAGAAAAAAAAACACACATGCAAATGAGAATATAGAAAAATATTACTAAAATATGATTTAGGGGAAAAAAAAAAAAAAAAATGTGAAGACGAAGTATACGGCGCCTTGGTGTAGCCCCAGTACAACAAGAAAAAAAAAAAAAAAAGGAAAATGCAAATAAAAAAAGAGAAATATGTAATATTAAAAAAAAAAAAAGAAAAGGAAGAAAAGAAAAGCAATTTAGGAAAGCACACGCACACACAATTAAAGAAAAATATATGTTTATTCAAGAATTATAAATAAATATGATTTTTTTGAGACCGTCATACACAATTCACATGTTTTAATGTTCTTTTTTTTTTTTGTCATTTCACAACACAAAATCTTTTGTTGTAATTATTATTATTATTAATATTAATATATTTATTTTTGTTCCTTCTTTTCTTCTGTTGTCCTTGTTGTTTCTACATTAGGAGGTAGTAGAGCCTTTACATGCTTAGCATTTGCACACACCACACCTTGAGAAAGAATTGCATTAACATTTATTAAACTTTTATCTTTATTATATTTATTTTCTTTTATTTCTTCACATTGCGCTCGTATAAACTCCACTGAGGCAAATAAAACACGTTTTCCCATTTTATCAATTTTTGTTATGGCAATTATATCTTCTCCTACTTTCATATCTTTTATCATATTACATTGCATAGAAATTGAAACATGACCTACAAGTGTTGGGAGTAAGGCTAACATTAAATGTAATGAAGTAAACATATCTGTTAATGTAAGGAGTACACCTTGTGAAATATTATTACTATTATTATTTCCACTTGTTAACTCTGGAACAATTGTAAAAGGCCACGCCATTGTTAAAGGAAAAATAGAATTATTATTATTATTATTAGAAATAACAGGAGAAGAAATAGAAGCAGGGCTAACAGGAATAGGCCGCATTGCAACAAAAGCATCTTTTGCTTGAAATTTTAACACATTTGAGAGAAGTTGCATTCCAAATTTATCTATTGTATCAATTTGTGCATATAATTTAGAATACATTGGAAAAACGTCTAATACAGGTTGCCAGGGAATATTTTCTTTTTCTTTTTGTGTTGTTGGTGATTCTGTTTGTGGTTGTGAACCCATTTTTTTTTGTTTTTTATTTATTAATGATATATATATATATATATATATTTGACGCTTAGATACTGCGGAGTTGGAGGAGGGGGGAATTAGAAATCAAACAAAATAATAATAATAGTAATAAATATTAATGGTAGTACTAAAACGTAATAATAAAACTTGAGGTTTTTTTTTAAATATAATATTAAAAAAAATAATAATAAAAAAAGACACATATTTAAAGAAATACACTCACATTTAGTCATAATAACGTTTAGGGGTAAAGAAAGACGAAAAAAAAATAAAAAATAAAAAATGAGAGGGATAATAAATAGATAAATAAAAGCAAAAAAAAAAAAAAATCCAAGCAAACAACAACAAAGAAAAAGGAAACTAATAAAATCAAATTCCTTTATTTGTCATTAGACGAATATGGAAGCATACATTTCACATGCCATGCATTTGCTAACACTACATATTTCTGAAGAAGTTGATCAATTTCTTCTATTGTTTTTGCTTTTTCTTCTTCTTCTTGCATTAATGCATTAACTTCTGTCTTATCTTGTAATAATTTTGCTGAAACAAATCCAAGTCTATTTCCAATTTTATTTATTCGAGATATTAATACAACATTTTCCCCAACAAAAATAGAATTAACTAAATTCGCTTGTAAACTTACGGAAACATGATGTGATTTTAATGGATGTAGCCACTCCATTACATGTAGGGAAGTTGTACAATCTACTAGTGAAATAAATGTCCCAATACTCATAGTAGAATTATTAGAATATGTTATTTTTGTTTTTGAATTACTCTCATTATTATTATTATTATTATTATTCAATACTCCCTCACATGCTTCAGGTGTAATTATAAGTGGAAATGCCATAGCAATAGGTATTTTTATATCTTTTTGTTTTGTACTAGATTGTAAAAGAACTTTTGTATTTTCTGGTTTGTAGTGAAATGCTTTAATAGTATATTCAGAGTGTGGGCTATGTGTTGTAAAGGGATAATATCTTTTTAGAAATAATGGAGTATACTCCACTGCAGGTACCCATAAAGACTGTCGTGTAAGCATTTAATAATAATATTATTTTAATTAAAGATGAAAAGGATAAAATTTGGTGAAATATAAATAAAATGTGTCTGTTATTTATTTTTTAAAAAACAAGAAATATATAAATAATTATTAAAAAAAAAAAAAAATATATATATATATATATATATATATGTATACTTCTGTGATAGTGGTAGTAAAAATAAATGAAGAGACAGAGAGAGGAAAAAAAAAAAAAGAACATTTGAGTACAGTAACTATTAGTAATAGTAATAAATAGAATAGAATGAATAAAAGAGACAATATATAAGAAACGAAGAAGGAATAATAGTAATAATAATGAATTGTAGAATAGAATAATAATAATAGTAATAATAATCATAAATAGGTTTGCACAGATATAAATATTATATTTTTATATATGCGCACACCAAACAGAAATATAGTGTTACACGGTTGAAGACGAAATTGTATTCCCACAATGCAAAGGGCAGCAAGAAAAATAAAAGAAAAGAAAATATCACGGGCACTATATAAGAGAGAAGTAAAAAGAGAGAGAGAGAGAGAGAGAAAAAAAAAAAAAAAAAAAGACTTGAGATATAAATATTTTTGAGCAGAACTCTATTTAAAATTAGGAGTTTATTAACTGAGTTATTAACTAATTTTTGTATGCGTTTGTGTGTGTGTATGTGTGTGTGTATAACTGTGATATATACTTTCAAAAATATATTACCCAACTATGGTAAAATTAATTTTTTTTTTTTACTCTTATATATTATATATTATTAACTTTATTCAATATATATATATACATACACACACACACATACAAAAAAAAAAAGAGAGAAAAAAAAAAAAAAGCAGTAATAAAACTTAATGTTTCTTTCTTCTCTTTATTTAACTCTCTCTCTCTTTTATTATATTCTCTTCTTTTATCCCTCCCCTTATCACCATTTTATTAAATAATATATATATATATATATTCTTTTTAAATGATTCCCTTTTGATTGCATATTATATGTGCCTTATTTTCTCTTTCTTTAAATTCTTTTCTTCTTAATTGATTCTCTCATAATTTCCTTTCTTTTCTTCTTATTTATTTATTTTCTTATTTACTGCTGCGCACACTGCACTGTCTGTGCCCCACCTCGCCCCCCACCACCTCCACCAAATTCCATAAAGTCATCCATATCCATTCCAAAAGGCATTTCCATATGTTGTTGTTGTTGTTTTCTTTGTCTCTGTTGTTGCCGGGATGAAACTCTTTGACTGCCTCTCCTTCCTCGCCTGTGTGTTTCATCTTTTAATACAACTTTCTGCCCTGTCACGCGTGGGAATGTTTCTTCAATATCAAACGCACTTGCAATACCTCGCACCTGCCGTGAGCTTAACTGAGTTGGGTACTCCACATCAAAATGAATTATTAAATTTCCCTTTTCAGTTCCACCAGTCTTCGGCACTGGCATTCCCTCACGTCGAATTACCCACGCCGCCTCAGGATCAATCACTTGCCCACTGGGGACACGTAATAATAACATTCGTTTATCCAATTGCTCTATTGGAAGCTCAAACCCACATAATGCCTCTTGCAAAGTTATTGTATATTTCATCAGGAGATGATTCCCAACACGGCGGAATATATCATGAGGTTTCTGCGCCAGTATAATTAATACATCTCCTTTCAGTCGCACCCCAGGCACCTCATCGCCTTCACCTTCAAAACATAACACCTCCTCATGTTGCATGCCTTTTGCAATATTTACCTCCAACACAGCTTGATCTTTTACAATTTTAGTGCCCCGGCAGCGTTGACACAAGTCTACTTCTCTTATAAATGTACCCTCGCCTTGGCAAGCATTACATGTGACTTGCATGCGTTGATGCATGCCTGGAAATAACTGCTGCACGTGTATTTGTACGCCTTGACCGCGACAGCTGCTACACATGTGACGCTGGGCCCCATGCTTAACACCACTCCCCTCACACCCACCACACAATCGAGTACGAGTGACCGCCACCCGCTTCGTTTTTCCATTATACATATCCTCCAGGGACACTTTTAACTCATGCGTGAGGTCCTTCGGCTTGCGCTCGCCTCGCTGGCGGCGGCGGCCACCAAAAAACATTGAAAATATATCGGCAGGATCGAAGCCACCATCCTCCATGCCACCACCCTCCAGCCCAGCCTTGCCATGCTGATCATATAATTTTCTTTTTTCCTCATCACTAAGGATATCGTAGGCGTGACTTATTTGTTTAAACCTCTCCGCCGCCTCATTATCGCCGGGGTTCTTGTCAGGGTGAAACCTGAGGGCGAGCCGGCGGTAGGCGCGTTTGATATCATTTTCAGAGGCATCAGGAGAAAGACCAAGAAGGTCATAGTACTCTGTCTCTCGCACCATGTATGTTCACTGTACTCCCACTTCTCTATCTTTATTTACTTCTTTATTTATTTATTTATTTCTTTCTTTCTAAACTTATGTATATATTCGCACGCTACAAATAGTGTCACTGCGCTGCTACAAACTACTACTAATACTATTGTTAATAATTTATAATAGTTATAACAAAAAACCAAAAAAAGAAAGAAAGAAATGAGAATAATAAATTTAGAAAGGTTTAAATATACTCGTACAGAAAAAAATAAAAAAAGTAATAATAATACCTTTTCCGAACACAATATTTAAATGCGTCACAAGTTATCTAAACAGACATAAGAAAAAAAAAAAAAAAGCCACTGATTTAAAGAACATCATCTTGAATAAAACGATTACCTTCACTTCCTTTCCCACTATAAACATAACGATGATCTAATAAATATGTTACAGCAGAGGGTCCTTCACGCCTCTGCTGATCAAAGGCAGAAAATAAATCCTTTTGTTCTATTTCATTTCCTTCATGAAGAATATTATTATTATTATTATAATTATTAGTAGTAGTCATATTACATTTTACTTTTAAAAGCCTTGCAAACTGTCCCTTTTTTCGTGCTTCTTGAGCCTCTAATTCAGTAAAACTATCTGTATCTAATCGTCCAAGACTAGGTATCATATATTTTGTATAGAGGCGATAACGATAATATTCCATAGGAAGATGACCATTTAACTCACTTGGACAACAAGGATTATACAAAAGTGAAAGAAATGTTAATTTAGGACATTGAGAGGCTAAAACATTTAATACTTCATCAAGGTTATCAAGAGAATTTTTATTAAGCCATAATCGTTGTAATTGTGGTAACTTTGGAAGTGAAGAAATATTATTTAACTCATTATTATCAAGAATAAGAGTATGAAGAGTGGAAGAAAGGGAAGAAAGTTGAGAAAGGGAAGCTTCATTAATGTTATTAAAACTAAAATCTGCGTCTGTTATACCAGAAAAATTATCTTGATATTCTTCTTCCTTATTATTATTATTATTATTAAATAATGGTATAGAATCTAATGTTGTAAGTCCACATGCCACAGCACGGAGTATAGTACCATCTATAATAGGTTTACTAGTCATGACTTAAAATCTCAAAAGAAATAATTTTATTTTTTATTTTATACTCCTACTACTGTTGATTGGTTTCAACAGCTAAAAAAGAAAAAAAAAAACATTGCAAAAATAGTCATGATAAATTCCAAGATGAATACAAAATTCCAACATATAGCAAATAAATAAATAAATATATATATATATTAGAAAAAAAAAATTACAAAACAGAAAAAAAAAAAAAATATATATAGAAAATAATATTCATTCTATCCCCCTTTTTTTTTAATTATTATAGAATGATTATTTGTATGTGAAGAAAAAAACTAAAAACTAAAATAAGTCATAAAAAAACCAAAACTAAAAAATAAAATATAAAAATATATATATATATATATAATTTATCCTTATATCTCAACGTAACATTTTTTGTTGTTGTTTAAGCAACTGTAAGGCATTTGAGCGACGTAACCCAATTGTAGAACCATTATTATTATTATTATTATTTCCAGACTTTACAACTTTTACCGCTAATTGAGTTTCTAACTCTGCACAATGAAATGACTGTTCAGTTAATTCATCTAATATTGAAATAACCATTTCTTGTAGTGCTTCCACATGACTCTCACGTGCTATCCATGCTGCTTGTAGAGCAGCGTTAGTTTCTGTAAGATTTAACCACTCTGGACGATGTGTAGCGAGTGTTTGACGAATTTCAAGTAATTCATGACTTTCTTGAAGTATTACTGAACTAAGAGTATTATAACAATCATTAGCTGATTCTGCTAATACACGTTGTTGTTGAAGATGTAGGGCGAGATCTACAACTTTGGTTTCTAATACTGCAAGATGTTCTTCATAATCATAAGAAGAATTTTTTTCCTCACTAGAATTATTATTATTATTATTATTACTTTGTTCATTAATAGTATCAGACTGTTGCTCTTTTTTCTGATGTATTTCCTGTGATGATGATGATGATGATGATGCAATAAATACTGGAAGTATTGGTGGAACTGCTCTCTCTGTAATAAAACGAGCCTCCCACATTTCTGCTGCCGCCTTTGCAACTTTTAATGCCTCTCGCATTGTTTCTTGTTCTGTGAGAGCTGCGGCCCATCGTCGCCGGCGTCGCTCTACTTCTGCTTTTGCATCTCGTAGATATGTGTGGGATTGTACTTCTGCCTCTCGCCGTGCCTCTAACTCCGCCTTGAGTATTTCATTTTCACTTTCTTTATTATTTACTTTAGATATTTCTTGCAATTCCTCTCGCAGTGCTTTACACTCCGCCTCTCGTGCCCCCACTAGTGCTCGCAGGGCTTCTGTCACCTCCGCCGCCCGCCGCCCCTGCCCCCGCACCCCTTTTAATAAAATTTCTAACTTATCATAACTTATATTTAGTGCGTCGAGCTCGCGGCGGTGGGCCTCCGCTTCTCTCAGCAGGCGCTGGTGCCGCCCCCGCCACGTCGCCGCCCCCGCCCGCCCCTCCTCTAATAAAATACACATTTTTATATTTTGTGTCTGCTGGGCCTGCAGCTGCTGGGCGAGGGCCGCCCTCTCTGCTATGGTACTCGCTAGTGCCGCCCTCACGGCTGCCAGCTCCACCTCAAGTCTGCTCCGCTCCAACTCCTGCGTGGGGAGGAGGGCGACCTGCTCTCGCAGCCCCACAAGCTCCAGCGCCTCCGTCTCTGAGAGAGCAGCCGTGGCAGCGGAGTTATTATTTATACTATTATTTTGTTGCTGCTCTGAGTTGGGGTTAATAGCGTTGGCAGCTTCACTGGAGTCTGTCTTGGGTACATCCAGAGAGGATTCTTCTCCTCCTACTACTATAACGCCTTCAGATTGGAGTTCAGGATTGTGAAGATGATGAGATCTGGCAAGGGCAGATCGGATAATATCCAAGTTATTTTGAATTTCTTCCATCAGATAAGGAGAGAGAAAAAAAAAAATAATAATAATAGATAGAAATATATATATATACCAAATCAATAAAACCTCAATAAAAATATATGTAGTTTAAAGATTTATTATAGATATTATTGGGAAGAATCAACTAAAACTATTATAAGAAAAGAGGAAAAAAAAAAAAAAAAAATACAAAAAGAAAAGAGAGAGATAGAGATTGAAACAAGAGTACAAGCAATATAATACACAATTAGCACATCAATATATAAAAATAGATAAGAAGAGGAAAAACAAACAAATAGGACACACGCACGAAAAGAAAAAAAAAAATTAAGACAGCAATAATAATAATAATAATAATAAAACAAAAAATACGTTAAATCAGAATAAAAAACTCCTCTCCCTTATCAAATATTCTATTTTGCATTATCTCTTTTTTTTTTTTTTGATTTGATTACTATGACTTAAGGGAAAAGGGGGAAAGACTCTTTCTATTCTTTTTTTTTTTTAAATTATTTCCTACTAATAAATTTATTCACAATTTCTGCTTCTTCCTTCATCAACCCCTAATAATAATAATAAATTCCTTCTTCTTATTGCTAATAGACTCAATTACTTCAACTATTACAAACAAAAACAAAAACTATATATATATACATATATATATATATATGTACACAAACTAAATTTCAATCTCTTGAAATCTTTCATCCACCTGTTGACGAGAACGTATATATCGAGCTGTATTACGGTAATATGTACGAGCAGAATCATAAGTTTCATTTTCACTTCCAGGATTTCCTTCTTGAGTAGTAATATTATTATTAGTACTATTTGTATTATGTATATCACTTGTTTCATTTTCATTTACTTTACTACTTGCATCTTGTACAAGATCAATAAGAGCTGATACATACTTTAATGTTACTCCAGGTGCTTTTCCAGCATAATAATGTAACATTTGATTTAATAATTCTACAAATAATGGTAATTGCTGTGCAGGAGGAGTATGATCCGCAATTTTAAGTGAACGTTGTAAACATTCCAATACTCGTCGATGACTCTCTTCAGATAAAATATTTTTCCAAAATAAATGAGCACAAAGTGCAACAACCCGACTTTGATCACTTTTTCGCATTAATTTTGAACTATATTGACAAACTTTTGTAGCCAGTAATTCATAATTTTCTTCTGGCATTCCATTTAAATTATGTAAAGAAGATATAATACATTTCATCATCATAATTTGATCACGTGTGTCGGCGGCATTTTCTTCATATATTTGAAACGCTGCTACATAGTGTTCATAGGATGCTTCAGGTAACCCACACACATCGGCTGCTGCTGCGGAGGCAAGATATAAGTGAAATGTTTGTAAAGGTACCGCCCCTGTAAGAACTTCTAAAATTCCTTTTCCATCTCCTGAATGAATAAAATGAAACGCCTTAGCACATAAAACTTTATTATTATTATTATTATTATTTATATTATTCACAACTTCAGCATCTGCCTCTGTTTCATTACCATTTGCATCAACATTATTATTATTATTATTATTTTCATCTCTGTTTTGCTCCTGAGACTTTTTCAAACGTAATGCAAGTCGAATATAAAGAGAAGCTAATGTTGGTAATGTTACAACAATACGCTCAGGCCCACCTTGTCCTAATTGTTTTCGTACACCATTTAACATTTTCATTTGCATTGCAGCATCCTCACATTGAAGAAGATGTAAAACTCGACAGACAAGATGTTGTTCTTCTAGAAATTCCTCTGCTATTTCTGCTACTTCTCCATTATTATTATTATTATTATTATTACGTTGTTGTAATGAAGAAGAAGATAAAGAAGGTACGGCGTCAGGTTCATCATGTACAAGTGGTGCAATCATTTCAAATAATCGTGCAGCTAATTCAAATGTAGGAATACAATAAGAAGAAGATTGAACACATGTTGAACATAATATTATTGCAACAGCTCGTCGTGCTGAAAAAGGTAATTTACGCGTTAACACTTCCAACCCATCAAGTTCTAATATAATACAAGGATCTTTTAAGGTTGTTATAATATATGAAATCATACGTTCAATGGTGCGAACCACAACTTCACGCGGGGGTGTTGTTAATTTTTCTGCTATGCTTATTAAAACAATTCCAATTTGTGATATAGCAGTTGTTGGATCTGTTTTAATAGCGAGTCGAACAAGATTTGACATGGACTCTACATATGATAATAAAGAAAAAGAATGATGACCATGATGCCCATTAGTAGTATTATTATTATTAGTATCATTATTATTATTTTTATTACTACTACTCTTCTTATCACGAGAATTAATCATAGTATCAAGTCTTGATTTAAATATATCAAACATTTTATATAATAATTTCTCTTCCTTACGACTACCTACTTCCATAACTCCTTCTCGCAAAGAAACTGCATAATTTCCAAGTCTTTCCATTAATGAAGTTAAAATAACACATATATCCACACTTGAGGAAACATTTTCAAGTGTACCAAGAAGTTCATCTAATGTAAAGAGATGAAATTCATCTGGAAAAACTTGAACAATAACTTCCAATAAATATTGTTGCGCCATAGCTTCTCTGTATTTTACAATAATACTTAATAATCGTGGAAGAATATTATTTTTATAAACTTGTCTATCTAATCCTTCAAGTTGTGATAAACGTACAATATTCATTCCTACCAAAACACATAATTCTTTTCTATCTTTATGTTTTCGTTGCATTGTAGTTTGTTGCTCTAGGTTAGCTGGTCCTTTAGCTTCCATACGTATCCAAAGCCAATTCATTTCTTTAAAATTTTGTAAAATTAACTCTGCTGTATCTTCCACAGTTCCTCCATCAGTTTCTGCATTACTTTCAATAATACGATTACTATCTCCAGGAAGTTTATTTTTCATCATTGTTAATAAAAAATGACGTAAAAATAATCCTCGTGTTGGGTGTTGTACACCTTTACACATTTCAACTAAATCTCGTAATATTTCAATTGCAGGTTGTTCTCCTGATTTAATATAAAGTGCTCCAACTGTAATTAAAAGATATAATCGTGGAACAATATTTCCAGTGTGTTGTACAACTTCATACATTTCTTCTAATCCTCGCCCACGTTGATATTCTTCTTCTAGGTATTGTTCTAAATATTGCATTTCATCAAATACTTTTACATATAATTCATAATAATTTTGTGGAGCTAACATGCCGGTGCGAAGTTCTGCAAGCATTTGTGAAGCAAAACGAAGAACTTGTGTAAAGTCACGTTGTCGAATTAAACTTTTCATATTTGATGATTTTTCTAATACAGTTTGTATAGCCTCCCCGAGCCATTTTTCTTGTTCTTGTTTGGGAGTTAAAATGGGTTGATTAATGGAAATAACATTCGATACAGTTGGTGTGGAAACAGCTAAAGACATGATAATAAATATATGTTTTCTTTTCTTTTTCTTTTTTTAAATAATAATAATTTTTTTTTTTTTTTATATAATTTTATTTGTGATTTTTGATTTTTTTTTGGCCTTTTATACTACTAATTACTAATACTGCTCACTCACACAGATTCGGAAAGGAAATAAAAAATTATATTATTCCTCGTTCTCTTTTATTATAATTATTTTATTATTATGATAGCTCTGTCAAGTTCAAAAAAAAAAAAAAAAAGCAAAAAACACGCTAATAACAGCAAGACAAATGCTAAAAGAAAAGAAAATGAGAAAAAAAAAAAAAGAAATATTTGTACGTTTAGAAATAATATATAAATAAGATTAATAATGAATTCCCTTTTAATCACCCCCAAACAAATCTTTATTTTTTTTTTGGAAATTGATCATCAAAGATAATATTTTCAAATATATTTTATTTTATTTTTATACACTCTTAGAAACCTTATTCCAGAAAAAAAAAAGCAAGAGTAAAAGAAGTACTTTCACATACATGCGTACAAACACATATATATATATTATTAATAATAATACATTACATTAAAAAAAAAAAAAAAATATAAACATAGTTAATACAATCATAATAAAATAATAAGTATTACTTTCGGTAGTTAAATATAAAAAAAAAAAAAAAAAAAAAATCATATTTTTAAAATTCATTTATTCCTCACACTCTAGTTTAATACACAGAAAAAAAGATGAAACAAAATAATAATAATAATAATAAATATATAAGACTCTATATTTAATGAGTTGAAGAAGTTGCCTGCACTTGACGACATCCAAAACTAGTAATAATTTTTACTAGACAATTCTCTAATGCAAT
Source organism: Trypanosoma avium (assembly GCA_030849755.1). Lineage (NCBI taxonomy): Eukaryota > Euglenozoa > Kinetoplastea > Trypanosomatida > Trypanosomatidae > Trypanosoma > Trypanosoma avium. Next base: position 29,883 of record JASANY010000857.1, read on the forward strand.
AATTTGTGAATCAGTTAGAATACCACAGTCATGTAAACGAAGAACATAACTAGATTTATTAATAAATTCAAACTTTGGCTTTAATAAACTAACATTATTATTATTATTATTATTATTATTTTCACTTTTGTATAAACCCAATTCATAAATTGCCTCTGCAAGATGTTGAAGTTCTGTTTCTGTAATAGAACCATTTACATGTATTTCTAAGGGATCAAGTACATATCGTACACGAATTAATTCTACACTTTTACAATATGGGATAGTCTCTCTATTATTATTATTATTATTATTATTATTTATTTTATACTTCATAGGGTTTATATTTTTTTCTGTTAGAGTTATATTATTAGTTTGTCTTGGAGAATTATGTTGACGAAGTTCTTTCATAAGTCTTACATAAGTTGTTACCATTTGTTGTGTTTCCTCTCGTTTTTGTGCTAATGTAACTGAAATAACACTAGAATTATTATTATTATTATTATTATTATTAGAATCTACTGGGAGTGGAACTACCACAATATAAATATTATTATTATTACTAAGAGATTGTAATTCTTGTATAAACCTCTCAATATCTTCATTTGTTTCCAATGGAATTAACTCTCGTCGCTCCTGCAGTTTATACGCCATTCTTAATTTACAAAATTTATTAAAAAATGTTTTTAAAGCTTCTTCTAATTCATAATAAAGTGGAGGTTGATGTACATCTAAGTGAACATTTCCTAATGAATTTCCTTGTAAATCACAAACACAAATAGTTTGTAAACCTCTATCATCAGTACTATTATTATTATTATTATTATTATTAGATATATGATGATTATGATGAAAGGAAGAAGAAGTTGCAAATTTATCAAATCGATAGATATGAAGAAGTTTAGTTGTGGGGTTTTGTTGAAGAAAGACAACTTCCATACTAGTAATAGCTTCTTTTTCTTTTTCTGTATTTTTACTATTATTATTATTATTATTATTATTTTCTTTACCAGTAAGAGTTACTGGTTGTTGTTGCTGTTGTTGTTGATGATGATGAAATTCTTGTAATAAAATCTCACGTATCCATTTCCATTGTTTTCGATTCAATACTAATAATTCTCCTAATAATTTTGTTTTAGCTTCTAATACTACTTGAAACTTTACTTCTTTATTTTCCAACATATTTGAATTGAAACTCTCATTCCTATTCAGAGGAAATACAGAATTATTATTATTATTATTTTCCTCTTTAAATTGAGCAATAATACATGGCAATGCACTTTCCTCACATGGAAATGTAACATTTAATATTAATTGTGGAAGTGCTACTTGTATTAAACGTACTACATTTAATAAGAGAGAATCTAAATCGTTATCATTTGCGCAGAATGCACCTGGGCCAAAGTGTACTTCTACCTTCATATAATAATATAATATAATATAATATAATAAAATACAAGAGAGAGAGAGATATAAGGGCTTAAAAGAAGAAAAAATAGATAAAAAAAAAAAAAATAATAATAATAATAGTAATGAAAACTCGGTAATAACAACAATATTAACAAAACTTGAAAAGATTAATTCTTTTTCTACACACAAATATATATATATATAATATATATACACAAAAAAAATAAAAATAAAAAAATATATAAAACTTATTTGCATATAAATGGTTCAACACTAATAATAGGTGTACAATTATGATAAGAATTAGCTACAAACTGCGCAGCTTCTTTAAATGAAATTTCTGAAACAATAGAAATCTCTCGCCCCTCACTTGTTAACATTTGTGGTATAAGTAAACGTAATCGCATCAATTCAGGATTTAATGAGAAAATATTAGGAGAAAAAGAATTAATAATTTCTTTACAAAATCCTTGAAAACTATCAGCTTCTACAAGAAAAGATGCCTCACCAAGATGTACTAATGCCCGCATAACTTTTTAAAATAAACAAGAAAAAGAAAAAAATATATATATATATATATTTTTTTACTTTATTATAGTCATAAACTCTAATACTACAACAATTCTGAGACTACTATTATTTTTGTGGGAATGTAAAGGAAGATTATAAAAAAAAAAAAAGAAAGAAAATAATAATAATAATAATAATAATAATTTATCCATATAGTGAGTGATATATATATATATATATATATATATACAAATGTGTAAAAATAAGACAAACCCCAGTAAAAATTCATTTTAACATTAACTTTCTTTTATCAATCTGAAAAAGTGGATTAATACCACTAACTACGAAAAACGCAATAATAATAATCAATAATAATAATATGTTAATAATTATAAAAAAAACATATACACACAAAAAAAAAAATAATAATAATAATATAAATATATATTAGAAACATTTATTTTTATTTCTCTATCTATGGATAAATATATAAGGAAAAAATATATATTAAGTTCATAATTAGACTCATATATATATATTTTATTATTATTATAATAAAATTCTTTTTTTAAACTCAATTTACTCTTTTTTATTACGTTTTTCATTACCTTCTTCTTCTTTTGTACTGTTATCATCACCTTCACCACTTTCCCCATCATTACGTTGTCGTTTTTTCCCAGTATTTCCTTCTTCTCTTGTTATTGTTGTTGTTTTTGTTTCACCATTTAATTTTTTTAATTTCTCATTTTCTTCTTGTTGTTGTTGAAGTTCTTGATGATGCTGGGCCACTTCCCCTGCATCAAATACCAGAGGTGTTTGCCCAAATGTACGTTGCAATACTCCTTCAAGTGTATTTGTAGTTATATCCATATTATCTAAAACATATTCACGTGAGGCGGAGTCAAGTCCATGCATTAATTGCATTCCACATAAAGCGTAGAGGTTTTCATATGTGTCTTCCATAAATATATGTGAAAGTGGATGATCCCATAGGGCAATATTACCTATATCATTAGTATTATCATTATTATTATTATTATTAACAACAACACTAGAATTTCCTCCTAATGCCGGCATCTGAGCTGCTAAACGAAGACTATTACATCGTTTACAGACAAAAAATGTTTTTTCATTCTGTAATTCACACGTTTGACACATAAAAGCCTGTTCATCGCGAATAATATGCCCACAATGATCACACGCATCATGTAATTGTACCATCATTTCATTTACAGCTGCGGCGGGGGCACGTGGGGCAAATTTCTCATAAGCTTCTCTACAAAGTTTACACTTACAAGTCATTTCTTCTGTAAATGCATCTACTGGATATAACATTCCATGAAATGGAAAAATATCACTAGCACACTCCACCTCTGCAGATACTCCACATTTTACAATTTTTAAATGTTTTTCTTCAGGTATTGGCTCTGGTAATTTCCCATTATAACATTGTCGAGGATCATTTTCTAGTAACCATGGGTGCTCCTGCATACATCGAGCACATATAAATCCCATAAAAGCATCACTATTCATAACTTCAATTGCATCTGCAGGTGACATGGATTTATAATTTTCTTTATTATTTAATTCTTGTGAAGTTACTTCCTCTGCTATTGAGCAACACCCACGACACCCACAACTAAATTCAATTCCAGCAGGTGCCCCATTATCAGTTCCTTGAGCTCGTGAGGGAATTATTAATTCTGAATTTATATCATGCTCCCGATGACATCGCAGTCGACATGGGCTACAAATAAGTGTTTCACATGTATTACAATGAAAAGCAACAATTTCTCCTTCTTCTACATCTCCATAACAAGGTAAACGTTTAAATATATCAGAGTTAATTCTTGTAATATGAGCACTCCAGTGACATGTGCAACATAACATGCAAACAATTCCCCCACACTCAGGATCATCCTCGGGGTGATTCTCCTCAGAATTACAATAACACCAAGTATGTAAACTTCTAGGATATCGATTTTTACGATTTAATGGAATTACAGAACATGAAGTTGGGGGTTGGCCTGTACTGGAGTCTACTAGAAAACAACACCGAGTTGGTTCTTGCTCCACTTTAACTTCTTCTTCATTATCATTTTCTATATTATTATTATTATTATTAGTGTGATTATGATTATTATTTGTTATTCTATTTACTTCTTCTTCTTTATTATTATTATTATTATTTTCTTCAATATCTCGCCAGCATGCTGGTGTACAACAATCACAACGCATATAATATCGAACCCCCCACTCCTCTACATCATGATTTACATGACACACTTCAGCACACGCGTAACAAATAGCATGTGCTGCGTTGGCTTTTCCACTCCGCACACACGTTCTACACACAAAAGCTGTTTGTCTAGCATAACCTTTACTATAACTACACCGAAACCAACGATTATCATGTTCTACAGTTGTTGTTACAAGTCTATGTAGTTGTGCTACAGCCTCTTCATTTACTTTTGGAATTTTAGCATCGGTGCCAATAAGCATAACTGGAATATTAATATAATCTAACTTTTGTGTTGGGTTTCTATTACAATTATTATTATTATTATTATTTCCATTAGATTTAGCTACAATGTCTATTAATCGCACCCCATTATTACTCTCACGCCGGTGTTGTTTTAATACTGGACCACCGAATAAAAGACATTGCTTATCTCGTGAAACTCCAGTGCGTTGGGCAAGTTCAGATTTTAACTCTCCAATTGTTAATGTTTGTGATGGAAAAGTAAGAGAAAATTTCTGCGCTGCGTGTGTTACAGTCACACGTATTTCTGTTACTCCTCCCTCTGTTGCTATTGAGGATAATGCAACTTGTTGAGAGGAGTTCATTTAATTGTAAATATGTGCTTTTAATATATATATAAATATAAAAAAAAAATAAATAAATAAATAAAGAAAAGAGGAAAAATAAAAGGGAAAACTATTATTTTATTTATAGTTTAGAATCAGTATTAAAATAATTTTAGTAGTAAGATCAACAACATTGAAATTAGTAGTTAAGAATGTAATTATTACCACATTTTTTTTTTTTTTTTTACCTTTCGACCTTCATACGCCATAAAACAGACATACAGACTTGTACATAAGTAAAAAAAAAAACAAATACTGCGATATGAATTCCCATATGAACTACCAGTGATAGAAAAGATGAGAAAAATGATAACTCGAAAAATAATAACAAGAAAATTCTCTCTGATCTACAAGCATACAAGTAAGAATAATCCATTAAGAAGAAAGAAGCACAAATGCAGAGTTGTAACAAAGATAGTTGTACAAAAAAAAAAAAAAAAAAAAGTGTAATAATTAAAATAAGAAATTATATATATTTTCTCTTTTCTTTTATTTTCTACCTTTTTCATTATCAACTATTATACTTCAATCAAAAAAGTTTTTTTTTTTTTTTCTTATTTTTAATCTTTCTTTCTACATTATTATTATTATTATTAAAGATGTTATTTTTCTTCTCTTCATGTTTCCTAATGTTCAATAGCTCTCATTATCTACTTTCTTAAAAAGATTTGGATGTATGATTTTTCCCCATTCCTTTCAGTCTCTTTTTCTTTTTTTTTTTATTATTCTTCATTATTATTATTAGTTATTATTTGAAATAAGAATGATTATTCTACTATTTTATTTATTATTCTGCATGTCATTTGCTTTTTATTATTTTTTTTTTTTTCCTTTTACTTATATATATATATATTACTAATTATTTGCCAAGCAATTGCTGATCATTAGCGCGTGGAATAGCACCAGTAAGCGCCGTAATAACATCCTCCGTTTTTCGCCAAAAATCAATACGATCAAGAAACCAATTTAACCAACCTGTTGTAATACAATAACTTTTATCATGATTATCCTTATGATGTAATCGATGCACACGGGGAGTTAATATAATATGATACGTCATGAGAAAGCGAGCCAGTGCATGGGGTTTTGGTTCATGAGCCCATTTATGAATTTCATTTGTTAACGCGACAAATAATGTAAAAGTTAACAAAAATACATGCCCCCCAACATTTCCATTATGTACATTATACTTATAAACCCCCATATCTAAATTATTATTAATATTACCCCACTCTAAACAAAATCTTTGTAATATTAATACTGGAATAAGTGGAAGTGTGGTGTCGGCATTTGTTTCAATAAAATCATGCCTAGTCATCGCTACCTGATCAACATGATGCTCACGAAATGAACGAATAAAATTACCAAAAATTGGAGTTTCAGGAGTTCCCCAAGTATCAAATCCCCAGTGGGCAATACCACCAACAAAATCAGAAAGTGTCATAGCACACACAATCATTAAAGGACTCCAGGCGAGTTGTTGTAAATTTGCCTCAGGACTATGAACAAAGTAGCGGGCCACAATAAGAAATTGTGTAAACCAGAGATAGGTTGCAAGAGAGAGATAGCAACATTCGAGAAAACGTTTTTTTTTAGTGTAGCCATCGGCAAGTTTTTTAGCATTAGCTTTTCGAACAGTAGGGTCACCCTCACGTGCTGGAATCTCTCCACCTCCTCTGTCAGTCATATTTATATTTATTTTAATATTATTTTCTTTGATTTTTTTTTTTTTTTTGTTTTGTTGTTCGTATTATTATGTGTATTTGTAGTACACGTTTCTTTCTAAGGAGGGCAAATCATTTTAATTAATAATAGTAATACAAAAGAAAATATATAGAAAGGAGATGGGAGAAAAATTGATATAGGTGAAGCTAATTTAAGCAGAATAATTAATTTAAAAAAAGAAAAAAAAATCAAATAAACAATTATCATCATATTAATAATAATAGTAGTGATAGTAGGTGCAAGACGGAAAACAAGAAAAATATTCCCCATTTTTTTTTTTTTTTTCTTTTTTCACAATTTTACTTTTATTATTATTATTTTATTTTTCTTTTTTTCTTTATGTTTTTATTTTTTATTCTCATTTTAACCATAAAATGAATATTTTGAGGAATCGGACAGACAAACTGTTCTCTTTTTTATTTTATTTTATTTTTTAAAAATTTCATACACATTCTCTCTTTCTCTTTCTCTCTTAGATTAATTTTCCCCTTTTTCCCCCCAATTAGGGAAAGAAAGAAAAAAAAAACAAAAAAAGAAAGAAGAAATAAGTGCAAAAAGAAAAAAAAAAAAAATGAATAATTAGAGAAGCATATAAAGAAATAATAAGCACTTCACTCCTCCTCCTCCTCCTCCTCCCCCCTATATTTATCACTCTCTCTTTCGCTCTCGGCAAATAAAAGAAAAAAGTAAAAGAGATAAAATAACGACAACAACAAAAGGATTGAAAGTCATATAAAGAGCAGCATCGAGTAAAAAAAAAAACAAAAACAAAAACAAAAAATTCAACAGAAATACTCTGCCTCTTTTTTTCTTTTCGTCCATTCTATTAAAGAAGAAAAATAATAACAATAATAAAATCATTACTCCTCTGTATAAAACTTTGCAACTGATAATTTTATATCCATTACAGTAACGGAATCTTGCACCAGTCGATCTACATCTGTGAAAGAAGAGAGTTGCACCACACAGTCTGAACTGTTACGACCAATCCAATAAGCATCACTTGGTTCAGCACCAAACATTGATTTCATAACCTCTTTAATATCTGTTAATTTTACTTCCTTTGGTACACGTAATAATCGAGCAAATTTTGTGTTACCTGTCCTATTTTTAGGGTTACGCGTCCTGGGTGGTCTCTTATCATTTCCTTCCTCTTTCTCAGCCGATGTGGATTCTTTTTTGTAATTATTATTTCCATCATTTTTATCATGTTTTGTTCCATTGCGTTTCTCCTGTGCAGCCTTAGAACGTGGAACAGGTCTGTTATTATTATTATTATTATTATTATTATTATTAGCACTGTCACTTCTTACTGCCACTGCCGTTGCTGCTGGTTTTGCTGTGTTTGTTGATGATTCTGCTGCAGGTGCATTTTTATTCTTATCATTTCCCTCTGACTTTGTTGCTACTGTCGTTTTTCTCTGTTGTGAAGATGCTGATGCATCGTTTTGTTGATCGCGTTGACGTGGAGCACGTGTAGAGCGAGGTGCTGGTGGCACTACACCCTCTTCACGTGTTCTCGTATTATAATTATTATTGTGCTCTCCGCGTCTGTTATTATCATACCTGTCCACACGGCGCTCACCATTTTGATATCCACGTTCCTCTCTTCTTCCATTTGAAGTATTTCTTTCATTTTCATCATAATGAGGCCGTTTCTCACCGCGCCTGTTGATATATTCTCGGGGTTCCCCACCACGACGATTATTCTCATTTCGCTCCCATCGATTATTATTGTTATTATAATGATTGCTGCTATTTACGTTATTATTATTATTATTTTTATTATAGTTATTGTTATTATATCCATCTCCACGACGTGGTGCCCCGCCATGTTCTGTCCGTGCCTGCTGCATCTCCAATTGTTTCGCCGCCAACTCTGCTTGCTGCAATTGCTTTTGCTTCACCCGCTCCGCCTCCTCCTCCTGCTGCTGCTGCCACAGTCGCAGTCGTTCTCTTTTCTCCTCCAATTGCTTGCGACGTTCATTCTCCTCCAGCAGGTGTTGTGTGACCTGGGCTGGTGTCATGATCACCGCCTCCCCTGGTATCTGCTCCACCTCCACCACAATCACACGGAAGTAGTCACTGGCGATGTGATACGTGTTGGCCCGGTACGGCGTTGGCGTGAGCACGAAGACCTGGAAGAAGGCACGCCGCAGCCCCCGCAGGTATAAAATGCCTTGACAGATGATTTGCACCGCCCCGCCTGGGAGGGGGCTGCTGTCGACGAAGCGCACCTCCACCTTGCGGCGGCCCAGGGCGAGGTCGAGCTTCGTGAGGTGCTGCGCGATCTCGGCCCGCCCCTGCGCCAGCTCCGGGGTCTCCTCATTGTAGTCCGCGTAGACAACTCGGGAGGTGTCGGCGTAGAGCTCGAGGAGGGCCACCGCCCCATTCTCCTTGACGAACTCTCGGTAATATGTGGTGAGGAAGCTGCAGGCCACCCCAGAGACTACTTCGCGACTTAACATAATAATAAGTTATCTTTGTAATTGTGTGTGTGTGCGTGCGTGGGGAGAGAGAGAGAGAGAGAGTTCACTATCGGATTGTTTGTTTGTTTGTTTGTTTGTTTTGGTTAGTTGGTTTGTTTAATGTAGCTATTCTGTTCGAAAACCCAATGCCACTCTTCAAAAAGTTAAAAAAAAAAAGAAAAAAAAATTAAAGTGATTCTAGATCTTTTTTTTTTTTTTTTTTTACACAAGGTTTCCAAGTAATAAAAGAAAAAAAAAAATAAATAAATAAATAGGAATATATAATATTGCAAGACTGTTTTTATTTATTTTTTTTTTTCTATAGTTGAGAAGGGTGCAACTTACCTGGAGGAAGTTGTTCTGCCATAATAGGAGGTAATTCCTTCGCTAATTGTCGTGCAAGTGGTGCTAAATCTGTTGTATCATCTAAAAGTTCATTTAAATATAATAAAGCATCAGGTCTTTCATTCCTTATACCACGAATAGAATTATTTGCTTTTTTACCTACTGCCCCACCAAGTGCTACATCAAGCATATCACGTACACTATCAATTTTTTCTAAACGTTTACCAAGATCCACACCACGTTCTTTTTCAACATGTAAAATACGTTCAACTCCTGATAACGATACTGGTTCTAATTTTTTTTCTACAAAAAAATCTATTAAACCATATTTACCATAAAATTCACTATCAATATCTACAGAATCAATAGAAATATTACTGTCATTATTATTATTATTACAACCAGGGAGAATACCCTTTTCCATATCTTCAATAATAGTTAAAACTGTTTCTTGAGCATCATTAAGAGCATGAACAATAGCCCCACTAGGACCTTTTTTTACCCAACCAGCACAATAAATACGTGGGTGACCAATTACACGACCACGTTCATTAGGGATAATTCCACGATCATGATCAAAAGGAATACCTTGAATAGCCTCACCATAATATCCAACTGATGTAATAGCAATATCACATGGTAATATAACTGTTTTAGATTCATTTTCACTATTTGTAATATTTTCTGTATTTATTTTATCCTTTTCTTGATGGTTTACATCTGTTCGTTCAAAAACAACTGCCCCTAAATATTTAGGTCTATCAGGATTAGGTAAAAAACGTATTGGACGTAAATTATAACGCATATGTATTAGACATGGACCACGTGTATTTCTATCAGGTGGTGGTGAAAGTGATGAAGAATTTACCTTATCATCTCTATTATTATTATTATCAGAAGTAAATTTTGACATAAGTTCAAGAAGTCTCTTTCGAGCACGTGGGTTAGCCGCTGGCACACTTAATGCTTCTTCTAAATTAAAAGAATCTACTATAACTCGTACATCATCCTCAGGTTGTAATCGTGTTAATTCTCTAAATTCTGCAATTGCAAATGAACTATGTGCTTGCCCACGACGTGCAACAACATTTACACGACGAATATGATTAGTTCGCATTAATTCCCGCACCGCCACACAATTCATATCTGTTGCACAAAATCGTTTATATGAAGTTGCTAATACTCGAGCACAGTCTAGGGCTACATTTCCATTTCCAATAACAACAGCTTCTCTTGCAGTTTGTAACTCCACTGGACAAATGCGAGGTGAGCCTACAGGAAAAGGCATTGTATTATAATATCGAACAAAATCACTAGCTCCAATAACGCCTTGTAATTCTTCACCTGGAATTTGAAGTTTCCTACTCCCTCCACTTGCCCCAGTTGCAAATACAACAGCTGTGTAATGTTGCAACAACTCCGCTATAGGTAATTGTCGACCAATATTAATATTTCCAATAAATGTAACACGACCACTACGAAATGAGGTGAGAAAACGTTCTTCAACATTTTTAACTTCAGGGTGATCAGGGGCGACACCGTAGCGAACAAGACCAAAAGGTACTGGGAGCTTTTCATAAATATCAACATGTAAATTCTCACATTTCTTTGTGAGGAGTTGGGCCACATAACATCCACTAGGGCCACTACCAATAACTGCAATTTGTGCTCGACGACGAACTGGGGTTCTTGTATTTGAAGAAGAGGCATTATTATTATTATTACTATTATTATTATTAATATTTGTTGCACCAACACAGCACAGTCGCCGGGTCGCACGAAATAGCATCCGCATGGCTCACTATCTCACTAATATATATATATATATATGTAAAAAAATAAGGAAAATCATAGATAAAAAACAAACACCTATACCAAAATAATAATAATATCATATGATTAAAAAAAACAACAGGGTCTAATAATAATTTCAATTAAAGAAAAAAATCAAAAAAAGAAATAAAGAAAACCACCACCCTCCCTCCCCCACTCATGGCTCTAATCCTGAAAACTGTTTGATCTGTGAGTATTATTAGGAAAAAAAAAAAAAAAAAAAATTGATGTCAGCGAAGGCGTGAGAATGTTTACAGAAGATATTAATTATTATTACCATAACTATGGAAATATATCTTGCTGCTATCATTCACAACGCTCTTTTACATCAATAAAATCAAGGTAAGAAAAACCAGTAAAATCAAAAAATAATAAAAACAAATAAATAAAACTGTTGATAACTAGAAGCAAAAAAAAAAAAAAAAAAAGAATCACTACAGTAAACAAGCATTGCCTTACAGAAAAAAAAAAAAAAAATAATAATAATAATAATAATAAAATAAATAAAAAAACCCATCAAAATAATAATAAATAAAATAAACCAATTCCTATATATTTTTCCCCCTCCTCCTTTTTCATAATTCTCTAACAAGTAAGAGGGATTAAAAAAAAAAAAAAACTACGGAAACAAACAAACAAACAAAAAGATTATCACAAATCATCGTAAGATAATAAACAGATAGGGATGCACTTTACACAATTTCTTTTCCCAAACTGTGAGACAGACAAAATAAAGAAAATAAAAATAAATAAATAAAAAACCAAACCCTGAAAAAAAAAACATATATATATATATATTTTTTACTATTAGAAAAACCACAATCGTTCATTTAATGGTGCAGGTATCATTTCAAACTTTAATGGTGGCGCTGCATCCAATAATCTCTCTGATATACTTGCCAATCTATGAGCACATCGTGTTGCCATGGGTAATTTAGTTGCCTGTGTTGCCAAAACATGTGAAAGTACATATGAAAGATGTTGAACATCTGATATTTCTAATGTAGGACTTGTACTATGTACTGTGTAATGTACAGTACGTGCAGTAGACATGTTACAATCATGACTTTGAAGATAAAAAGAAGGCAAAATAGTATCATCATGAAGAGAAACAGGGGTTAAAGCTTGAATAATAACTCCCTTTACAACATTTCCAATTTGTGTTTTTGCATTTTTACCATTTTGTTCTCGTGTATTTTGTTGTTCTTCTTGTTGCTTGGATTGATGTATAAATCGTACATTTGTACGTTTGTGTAGACACATAAAAGTAAACCCACACCCTGCTGGAATGTGAGCTTGCATTTGCAACATTTCACTCCGCACATCCCCGTCTTGAAACACCACCACCTCATCTAATCCATCATAATAATTTATTGCTTTTTGTAATAATAATTCAAAGTGAGCTGAAACTTGGCCCACCTCCTCCCCTCGTGTTTCATGTTTCCAAAAAAATGGAATTAAATGATTTCGCTCTGGGGCGCAGAGAATTCCAACAATACTTCCAGTGCTAAAAGTACTAGTATGACAGGCATCAATACCAATAATTAAAACACGACGTTGACCCACCGCCGGCACCTCACGTGGGAGGTCCACCCCTCGCAGGGGATTTGTTTCAAAAACATTTCGTAAACGCAATCGTACGTTTTCTGCGAGGAGGTTTTGACGTTTAGGGGAGGCGGCGGGGGGCATAAATACCGCAAGAATGCCTCGAGAAAGACACTCCGCGTGTACCCAACGCGCTGGGCGAGTTTCACGCTCGCGGGAGACAATAATAGCGGCTGTATTAGGATCTAATAATGTTCGCACACTATTATTATTATTATTATTATTTTTAGTGGTAAGTTGTTCTACAATAAATTGTACGGCAGATTTTTCATCTGGTACAGTTATAATTATAGTGGTGCGTAGGGATTTTGCAATTGCTTGTGCGGTTTGTGTAAATCGTCCTCGCTCCTCTGTATCTACATGAGCAGGAGCAATAGCAATAACTGCAATAGTGGTTGGAAAAGAAGGTGGTGATGGGTGACGCAATATATTCTTAGATTGTTGTTTATTATTGCTATTATTATAATTATTTTTATTATAATTATTTTGTGTAGATGATGAGGGTGAAAATACTTTTTGAGGAGCTGGTAATAATGATAATGCTTTAGAAGAATAAGGTTGAGTTGCTAATGTTAATCCCCAATGCTGCATTCCATCTACTAATGCAGTTCGAAACATTTCAAGTATTCCAATGCGTCTTGAAGGAAGAAATGAGCAGGCGGAAACTGTTATATCTTGCCAAGATTTCATACGAGGATCATAACAACAATGTAAAGCTTGCATTGGAATTACAGAATAATCTGTAAGTACGGCGTATGGCTGACCAGGTTCTAAATCTTTTAAACATCGTTGTAATGCTGGTTCAAGATCTAGCGCAGTTGGAATAATATTAAAACGTACAAGACGAATTAAAGAATGACGAAGTGTTACAGAAGTAATAACAGGAGTTCCTTGCACCGAACGTGCAATTCTTTCTTCAGTTTCAGAGTCATATGGACCACTACCAAAATGTTGTTTTATTTCCTCCCAAAGAGATATATCTGCCGCAACAGTACTTTTTGTATCAATTTTTAATACAAGTTTACCAGGTAAAGAAGGTAATGAACCTTCTTTTGTAACATCAGGCATAATTTTTAAATTATTATTTTTTTCATTTTCTTCTTCTTCTTGTTCATCATCTTCTTTTTCAGTATTACGTTTACTACCTTTACGACGTCGTTTTTTTGAAGTTTCTGTTATAATATTTTCTTTATTTTCCACTTTTTGCTCTTCTTGTTTTTGTGCGTTTATAATATTAAAAGAAGTTTCTCCAACTGTAAACTCTAATAATCGCATTCCATCACGATTTTCAAAAACACGAACACGATAATTTGTTACTTCATATACTTCACCTACATTAAGTTTTGCTTCTGGTGTGGCTTTCCATAAAGAAGCCAAAGTAATTCCAGAGGCATCCTCAACTCTATAACTTTGTACAATTGTATCTTTATATTCAAATTCACGTACATATTCTTTTACAAGAAATTTTAATGGTTTATTAGTATGATTTCCTGCTGATAGTGTAGATATTATAGAACTTGAAGGTGGGGATTGAATTGTTTTAAAAGAATTATGATTCGGCAATTGTATATTTCCTTCCATTGCATTACTGTCATCAATAAAAACAGCACGTACAACAGTTCCTTTAAATACACGAAGACCTCCAACAACAAAACAATCATGTGTGTAAACAAGTTTTCCATTTGTTTCTTTTGCAACAGAAAAATTAATATCTTTTTGTCCTTGTTGCCTTAATGTCCATAGTACAATTTTATTTGTAATTTCTTGAATATCCATAGGTGCCATTTGTATCATTTGTACTTTTCCAATAAATCGAAGTTTACAACCTTCCCAACCCATATCAAGATATTCTGGAGGTAATTCAAGTGCATTTGCAGGAAGTGGAGAAATTGAATAAACTTTTTGACGTACATTTACAAGTGGTGGGGCATTTGGAATACATTTATGCAAAAAACGTTGAATAACCCTCCAAGCTCGTGTTGAATCAACTCTTTTTTTAACAACAACATCATTATTAATATTATTTTTCTTTTGACGACTTCCTGTCTTTCCTCCACGTCCATTTGAATTCTTATTATTATTATTATTGTTGTGATTATTTTTATTATGATAATGATGATTCTTTACTTCATCTTGTGAAGTAATATCTGAAGGATTTTTGTGAAAAAGTCGACAGGTCGCCTCAATTTCATATGAGTAAAGAGTTGTTTCAGGACTCATTTGTAAAAGAAAAAAATTAGACACAACCCCATCCTCGCGTACTCGCTGACGCACAATAAATCGAGTCTTTTTATCAAGAAAACGATCATTTGCATAAGTTCGTTTAATATCATGAACTGCAACTTCTTCTGCTTCACAACACCAAAGTGATTTTGTCATATTCGCAATAATATTATTTTCATCACGTTTTGTATTTATAGTATTATTATTATTATTATTATTTCTTTGATGTTGATCTTGAAATTGTCGACGAGGTTTATGTCTCCCAAAATTAGATGCAAGGGCTTGAGGAGAAAAAGGAGTATGCAACCAAAGTAATTTCCGCATCATTTTTTTTTTTCTTTTTTTCTTTTAAGAGATTCCTTTCAAATACTTAAATACAATAGAAGATAAAATTAAAAAAAAAAAAAAATAATAATAATAATTTAGATATACATTTATAAATAATATTATAAATATGTCAGGACAATATAAGTGGAAATACAAATAATTTTAAATATGACACATGATTGGGAGGGGGGGAAAAAAAAGACAAAGAGTCCATAATTCCAGCAGTTTTAATAAATCCGCTCTTATATATATATATATATATATTAAAAATACAGCAAAAAAAAAAAAAGAAGGAAGCGCAATTTAAAAAAAGTATAAGCTTTCAGGCTAGTAATGTACGGAAACAGCAATAACACACACACAGAAAAAAAAAAAAAAAAATCCTTTTCATTCCCCCCCTCCAACTTTTTAATTCCCTTCTTTTTCTCTCTACCTTTTCTCAAATCACACGCAAACACAATTTTTTTTTTTTCGTTTTATTTATCTCCCCGCCCGGAGTAATATATATATATATATATATCCCTACCCCTAGCAATAATACAATTAAAAAAACTCATTTCACCCTCACCCCCCCACAACCTTACTCTCTCTCTCTTTCTTTATTATTATTATTATTATTAAACTCATAATTCACTAGGCAACACGCTCGTAGAGAAGCATATAGGCAGTTGCTGTCACCACCCCACTTATATTCACCGGCACCCCCCAATACTGACGCATTTCTCTTTCTGTTAATTCTGTAACTGTTGTATCATCAAAGCGGCGCCACCGCTCGCCGTGACGAATGCAAGTAAAATAATGCCCGAGATTAGGGCCCTCGCCAACATGTGTCACAAACCCACTTAATGCAAAGCGTCCTTTACGTTTTACTTTTCCATGTAATTTTCGTTCAAGTCGAGGGGAGGGTTTTGGGATTTGAATTTCTTCACTATTATTATTATTATTATTATTATTATTACTATTAGTAGTAGTAGTATTAGGAGAGTTTTTAATATGTGTAACTGCTGGAGATGATGAAGTAGAAGTAGTAGAGGATGTAGAGGCGGTGCAATATGTAGGAGAAGAAGAGGAATTAGGTAATGCTGGAGAAGGAGATGGTGTAATATTTAAATTATTATTATGTGTTTTGTTATTATTATTATTATTATTAATTTCATGATCATCATTCTTATCATCATCACTATTATTAACATCACAAGGTTCATATTCTTCAACATCCAATTCACGTGGAAGAGCCACATGAACACTTTTCTTTGTCATCCCCCCTGTCTTTTCATCATATTGAAATCTTTTTAAATGTAAAAGTAATGCATACTCTGGTAGGCGGTGCACACGAATAATTTTTTGTGCTACAACTCGTTTTTTACAATGACTACACTGAATCTTATTATCATTATAAAATAATTCTGGGGTTCCAAAGTTAGAAACACACCGCCAGAGAGAAGATCCTTGTGAAATATCAAGACTTAAATCAACAAAAGCCTCTCGCATTATTGAAACATGCTCACACTCTAAACATGCTGTAAGTGAGGCAAATTGTCCACCAAATATAGCTTGTAAAGGAGATACTATATTTTTTTCATTCATATTATTATTATTATTATTTGTAATAGGAGGAGGAGAAGGAATTGCTGTTAATGTTTTGCGATTTTCTAATCCATCATTACTCCCAAGTGATCCTATTTCACGATTTATACCATATTCTAAATCTCTTAATGCAGCAGGGAGTTCTACATCGTCTCTTTGAAGATCTACAATATCTTTTCCTACTGAAGTATATTTAAAATCACTATTTTTCTTTGATGAACGTCGCCAAAGATTTGACCATTTTAAACTTTTATTATTTTTTGCATCAAAAAAAATTCGACGAGTCTTTTCATCCGACATCATTTTTGTTTCTATTTCAATCATCGTATTTAATATAAACATTGCAAATTCATGTGCATCTTGTTGATTATCATTATCAAATTCAGAATTAAGTTTTCGTACCTGAGCAATTAATTGTCGTGGTGCAATAACATCTTTTCGAAGTTTTTTACTATTATTAGATTTATGCATCTTTGCAAACAATTCCGCTACAAGTGCTAAAATCGTATTATCATTTACTCCTGTTTTTCCTTTTGCTTTTATATACGCTTCATTTAATTCTAATAATCGTAAACGTAATGGAGAGCAATGATACAATAATTGTATGACAGCACTACAATAACATGTATTTCCATAATTTTCAAGTCCAGCAGGGTAACCATTAATTTCTAAAAATCTTGTATGAATTGCTGGAGGGGATTGTGTTGGAGAACTTGAATGAATTGAATTTAAAAAAGAAGAAGGACTTCCAGCAATATTATTTTCACTTGGAGAAAAAGCATGTCTGTGATAGGAGCGAAGTATTGGAGTTGTTGGAGTTGCTGTTGATAAGTTATGATTATATGTTGGAATTGGTGAGGAAAGTCTGGGAATTGTTTTAGGTGAAAGTGGAGGCCTGGCACTATCAGACATAATCCAAGATAACTCCATTTGAGAAGAATGAAAATATGAATGTCCGTTTTTACTACTATTAGTATTAGTATTATTATAATGATTATTATAATTATTATTATTCATGTGATTGTGGTTGATATTACTACTATTTATACTGCTACTAGTATTACTGTTTCGGTTACTATGAACTAATGATAAAGGCGTCTTTTCATTTTCATTTTCTTTATCTTGATCTTTATCATATTGTTGTTGTTTTAGTTTTTGTTGAGATAATTGTCTTTGTTGTTGTTTAACAGGAGATGATGGGGGAGCTGAAGAAACACGTGAAACTAAAGAATGTTTTCTCGCTAATTCAACAGGTTCACTACATATACTTGTTTGACGTTTTGAGTATTGTTCCTTTTGAGTTGAAGTAGATGATAATTTTGATTCTTTTGCACCCATTTAACTAGACCTATTATTTATGATTATGATTATATTTTATCGTTTTTGTAATATTTTATATATTTGTATAATAATTTAAAAAAATCTAAACAAATCAAAAAAAAAAAAAAAATGTATTTTTTATTTATTTATTTATTTTTCTGACAGCCCTACCCTGTCCTACCCTCCTCCTCCAATACCAATTATATATAAATATATTTGAATATATATATATATATATTTTGATTTTCTTAGCTATTGAATACAACTTCAAGGGGGGGGGGGATAAGAGTAAAACTACAATAAAAGAGAGAAGAAAAAAAATCAGTTTCGTATACTTAAGTATATATAAATGTATAAATACATATATTTATATAGTTTGAAAGAGGAATAAAAAGAATAAGCAAAAAGTTTTCACATTATCATCTATTATAAAGTCTCTTAACACCATCGTAATTTCGCACAATAGAGGGAAAAAAAAAAAAAAAATAATAATAATAATAATAATAATAATAATAAAAAATAAATAAATAAATAAATCTACTTTTATTCTTAATTTATAAATTCTATTTTTTAATTTATTTATTTCGTTTATCTGTTTTATTTCTTGTACTTATCCCCGCATAACAGTCTTTAATAATTCTATAAATGTAAGATCTGTTGCATCTACTGGTAACACTGTAGCCTCCGTTACATTTTTAAACTCTGCAGAAACCCCACCCTCTTCATTCTTTGATAATTGTACAATTCCATACTCTAATTCCCCATGTGTTTCATGTGAACCTAAAATTATTTCTTTTATTTCTTTATTAACAGGGTGCACTTTTTGACCAAAAAATCCACTATTTAAATAATTTTCATGTTTTAATATTTCTCCATATACAATAACTTGCATTGCGTATCGATAGAATTTACTATTTGGTAAATGCATTAAACACCCCGTACAGGGAGTTTCATAGGAACCAAAACGAAATGCACTTATAACACTTCCACTAGTTTTCCAATCTCCAATTAATATTTTTTTTGTTTTTTTATTTCGTGCAATTATATCTACAGTTCCACCAATACCCCATGATGGACTTGCAATAATTTGTTCTAGTGAAATAATATCATAATTCGTTTTAATTGTTTCAACAACTTTATCCGCTACTAACATATAAGCAGCTTCCTCCCCATGTAACATAGCATCTGCAATAGATTGTTTCGGAGATGATATAATTTTATTTTCTTCCTTTTCTTCTTCTTCTTCAGAATTTTTACTCTTTTTCTTCTTTTTATTATTTGTTTTAGTTTTCTTATTATTTTCTTCTTCTTCCTGTTGTTTCTTCTTTAATTGTTCTTGTTGTTTTAATAATATCGTCCACGTGGGTGGTGGGGTACCTCGTAGTTTATTTTCAATATATTCATGTATATTTTTCCCTAATAACGCCTGTCGCGTCCAACTTGCTTTTACAGCTTCTATTGATTGTCCTGTTTTAAGTGAAACTGCTGCTAGTGCTCGCTTCTCATCAAATGGAAAATGTTTATCTAATAACTTACTAACACTTCTTAAGGCGGTGTGGTGTATTTTGTATTGATGCCACTTATTATCAAATAGGATATCAACACCGGAGGGATGTGGGACACGCTTCATATATATATATATATAATTATTGATTTAAATTAATTAAGTAATAATAGTTATTAGTTAGATTTAGTTATAAGTTAGTTAGAAACTTGGGTTAATTCGTTAGGTGGTTCGTTAGTTTAGTATTAAAAAAAAGAAAAAAAAATAACGACCTTTATTTTCTATATTATATTTTAATCTGTTTAAAATAAGTGGAGGAGAAAAGATATTTTAACTTTTTTTCTTCTATATGTGTGTCTCTGTGTTTGTTTATTTCACTCTTCTTTTATTCTTTACCTCTGTTTGTCTAATTTCAACTAAAATATATAGAAAGATAGAAAGAGAGAGAGAGAGAAAGAGAGAGAGAGAAAAGGGAATAATTTACAATAATCAGAAATAATAAAAAAACATACATATAAATATATAAACTCTTGGTTTTTTTAAATTCTTCTGCAGATACAAAAATAGTTGCAGATATTTTTACACACAAATTAGACAATTTCACAAGTGTGTCGAATTCTTTCTTTATTTTCTACATACATAAATAATAAATGATCCATGGATTGAATGAATGAAAAAGTGCTGTTTGAAGAGGGATTTGATAGAAATAATAATAACAACAACAAAAAAAAAATAAAACAAGATACATTACATTACATTTTAGCACTGATGCATAAATACAGACACGAATTCCTAACATTATATCTGTTTTTCTATTTTACTTATTTATTTTTATTTATTATTTTTTTTTTTCTTTTTCCCCCCATCAAATGGGTAAAAAGTAATATTAATATAATTTCTTTTTTTTTCTATTTTACTTTATTATTTTGCTGTCCCCCTTTTGAAGTTTTAATAACACAAGAATAATTCTTTAATTGTTATTAATTCTCCTATATATATATATATATATATTTCTTTTCTTTAAATGAATAAATATATATATATATATATAATTCAAGACTAGTGTAATATTATTTAGTAGAGGCAAAAAAAAAAACAAAAAACAAACAATAAGGAGAAACCTCTAATCCCTCCTCTTTCTTCATCCTTAATCCAAAATCAAATAAGGAAGGAAATATAAATAAAATAAAGAGGAACGAAAGAGAGAAAGAAAAAACAAAAGATAATTAACTATTTCCATCCCTCCCACCCATCCCTTTCTCTTCCTTCTATATTTGATAAGGATTCAACACATAGCCTATAAATATATAAATAATATAAATATAATTTCATTTATCATCTCTAAACTTTTCCTAACTTTCTCATTTTATTTTTCTATTTACACTGCCTCAACTGCCTGCGCTGGTGGTGGCTGCTGCTGCTGCTGCTGCTGTTGCTGCTGTTGTTCACTTCTCTCTGGTGACTCCTGTTGATATTGTTGATTTGATTGTTGAGCTGATTGTTGAGCTGATTGCTGTTGCTGCTGTTGTTGTTGTTGTGAAATAGGTAAAAACAGCTTAAACTCCGGTGGCAGTTCCTCCTCTGAGTACAATCGGTCACTGAAGTATAGTCGTCGCACTCTGCAGTTGGCGTGTAGCTGCACGCGCAGTGTTTCCAAGTAGTTTGTCCCATAGGCGCGCCGGGTGAAGTCGGCCAAGTTAAACTGAATTTGATTCCACCCCTCATCTAATCGCATGGGCATCGTGCACGTGAAGGGCTTCACCCGCGTCGTGCTTTGATAGTTGGAGGCGCGGAACCTGCGGCGGATGCCCTTGTCATCGAGAATCATCACCTCAAACGAGAAATATCGTTTTAAGTTTTTAATAATCATCACGAGAAAGGGGAGTTTAATGCCAAGTGACTTCTTGGGATCTGCCGGGCACGTTATGTAGCACGTGCTGACGTTACTTCCAACAATCTCCAGCACAGAGGATTGAATGTCTTCGTCTGTGATTCTCTTCACGTGACCATTGCGTACTTTGGTGTCCCATATTTGTAGTGGGCGGGAGCCAATACTGTAGAGGATAGAGAGGAAACCAGATTGATAACTGTTGTGGAACATTTTATACTTAATTTATTTATTTATTTATAGATATATATATTTTGTTTGTTTCTCTCACACTCTTTATTTTCCTTGTTTGTTTACTTTCTTGGTGCTGGGTGTGTATTTTGTTTTTCCCTCAAACTCTAATACTACATATATATATATATATATATATATATATTGTAAAAAGGAAAAAAAAAAAAAAAAGAAATGAGAGATTTAGGGAAATTATACATTTTCTTTATTATTAAAAGAAACATATATATACATAAAAATAAAATGTATATTAAATATAATTAAGATATATATGATATGAAATCAATATTCAAACTGAATATACAACAGAAAACAAAATTTATAAAAAAAAAAAAAAAAATTAATCGGTTGAATAAAAAAGAATTTATTCTCTAGGAGCTACTAATGCCTGAACACACGCCACAAGATCATCCGGTGTAGCCCCAACTGCCTCCAATACTTCCATAAGAGTACAATTATTATTATTATTATTATTATTATCATTATTATCATAAGAATTTATTAAACTAATTTCATCTTGTAACCACTCCTTCCAAACATTACCCTCACATAATCCCGCAGCAGCTGCAAATACTAATGCAAGAAATAATTGAAAAGATGAAACCCCACCACAAGTCATAATTCCTGGTAATGCAAATGGAAAAAAAAAACTTGAAAGAAGTTCACAATTGCGCCAAACACTCCAAGCTAATTCAAGTGTAGATTGATCATATAAGAGAAGTCGTGAAAGTGTGGCAGTGGTTTCTTCAGAGAAAACATGTGAGGCAAATAAAACAAGTCGTTCTTGATGAAGAATGGAGTTTATAGAATGTGTAGAATTATTATTATTATTATTATTTTGCATTAATTCTTCGCCTCTACTTAGACACATGAGACGTATAGGATGCATACATTTTATATATAAATTATTATTTTTATTATATAAATTTTCACTTTCTATCCATATCTTTTCATTGTTATTATTACTATTATTACGAATATAGCACATTTTAGCAAATATATTTCTAGTTTCAATAGTAGAAAAAGTAAGAAGCCAATCATATACCATTAAATATACAGGCATTTTTCTTTTCTTACAATTATTCATATCTATTAAATCATGTGATATCTCCTGTACTTTATAACTCCAAACATTACCCACAGCTGAAATATTTTCTAATAATTCTCGCAATTGTGGTTGTGGTATAGTGACTTCTGTAGAATTATTATTATCATTATTATTATTACTAATATTATTATCATTAATATTATTATTAGTTTCTTTTTCTCGAATATTTGCCACCACTGTAGACTCCGCCCCAGCTAATTTCTGTAATGCAGCAAGATTCATATTAGGAAATAAGCCAGCAACTGCAAATATAACTTTATCTCTACTATACACAAGTGAGGACTCTAGCTTTGATAATAATAATTTAAATTCATTTGCACACACTGATGAACAAAAACGATCCTCCATTGTAACCCCACCACCAGTACCTTCTTTTATTTCTTTTTTTTTATTTTCTTCATTTAATAGTGAAATAGAAGTTATTTCATTATTATTATTATTATTATTTGTTATTGATATATTTTTACTCATACGATAGTGTTCATAACGTCTGAAAAGTTCCGCCTGTTCTGCATCCATATCATCATCACTTGATGTTTGACTCTCATTATCATTATTATCATTAATGTTATTTTTATTATTATTTATATTTAATGTTTCTAATGTTTTCATTACACTTTTACTTCCACGTGGTTTACCAGCACACCCAATCATTCCACAAAGTCCACTAAAGTTACGCTCTATTAAAATATCTCGTAAATTACTAACATCTAACAGTGCTAACATATGTTGAGAAATATTTGAATTCATTTCAAAAGGAATTGTGGTGCGGGACATGAATTTAGATACTTCTAGTGTAGCCTTATCTACAATAACTTCCCATGCTCCACCTGCTGACATTATTTTAATTAATTTAATAATAATAATAATAATAATAATAATAATAATAATATATATATATATATATATTTCTAATCTTATTTTTGAAGGGGTCAAATTAATCTCTTATTCTTTATTTGTTATTGTTTCAGTAAAAAAAAAAAAAAAGAAAACAAAAAAATTTAGATTATTAAGTGATAGAGAGAGAGAGAAAGAAAAAAAAAAAAATCCAATACGCAAACACATGATTAAATAAAGTATTAACATATAAATTTATTTATAATAATTATATATAGAAAAAAACAACAAAAAAAAAAGAAAAAAAAAAAATACATTTACCCCCTCAGATGCGGCACATACACTGAGAAGAAAAAAAAAAGAGAAAGAAAGAGGTAAACACATAAATAAATAGGGGGAAAAAAAAAAAAAAACAGATACAGGGAATAAGAAAAAAAAAAAAAAAAAGAAAAATCTTCTGAA
This sequence comes from Trypanosoma avium, assembly GCA_030849755.1. Taxonomy (NCBI): domain Eukaryota; phylum Euglenozoa; class Kinetoplastea; order Trypanosomatida; family Trypanosomatidae; genus Trypanosoma; species Trypanosoma avium. Next base: position 54,113 of record JASANY010000857.1, read on the forward strand.
GAGGGTAAAGAGAAAGTAAATGAGAATAAAGAATTGAGTCTTAAAATCTTTACTCTCTTGTGTGCTGCAAAAACAACAATAATAATAATAATAATAAAAGAAAAAGAAGAAGGGAGTAAGATGGGAAAACAAATTATTTCTTCTACTTTTACCCTTTGTTGAATAAGATATAAATAATAATAATTGAAAAAAAAAAAGAATAAAATAAAAGAGGGAGAGAGAAAAAAAAAAAAATCATTTCCCCCTATTTTTTATTTGCTTCCCTATTTCCACTATATATATATATATATATATTTCTTCTTTTTTTTTTTTATTAATTCTTTTTTTTTTTTTTTCAAATCTCCTTTAGGGAAATTATTTCTATTAGATAGCTTTAAGCTAATCTCTCTCTACACACATTCAGTCTAAAAAAAAAAAAAGAAAAAAAAAAAAAAAACGCTGCTTTTTTCCTCTTTTTTCCCTTATTTACTGACTCCTCTTTTTTCCTTTTCCCCCCCCAAATATATAATGAATGTGAAAGGACAAACAAAACAAACAAAGAAAGAAAGAAAGAAAGAAAGAAAGAAAAAAAATTTACTTTATTTATTTATTATTTCTGTTTATTTTCTTTATTCTTATTTATCGAGCTCCATCCGCAAATTGTTGTTGTTCTAATTCGTGTTGCATTTCCTCAACTTCATCCTCACGTAAACGTAATCTTTGCCTTGCCATCACACGTTGTACTAATCTCTGCTGATGTATACTTTTATTTCCTACTCGTGAACTAAAATTATTATTATTATTATTAATATTATTATTATTAATTCCTGTTGTCTCGCGTGATCGCTTGCGTTTACTTATTTCTACTGGTGGTACCATTCCAGCACTGTAGTGATGTAAGAATTGCATCATAACATGAATAGGAATATATCCAGTAGAAGAATTCATATTATTATTATTAGAATTATTATTAGAAGATGATAATATTTGTTGATTTTGTTGTTGAATTTGTTTTTGCTGATATTCTAAACAAAATCGACGAATATCCTCCGCGGTGGCAGCCCGCATCATACTTTTTTCATGCAAAAGTTCATTACACCTCCGCTGCAATCTTTCAATTTCATCTCTTTGTGATTGTAATAATATTCTGTGTTCTTCCACAGCTTCTGAGGCTTTCATGCGCCAGTACTCCTCCACATTCATTATTTATATAATATAATATAATATAATATTTTTTTTTATTAACCTTTTACGTTCTTTTTATTTTGAGAGTGCATATATATATATATATATATATATAAAGAGAAAAAAGAAAAGAAATATATATAAGTGGAATTATTTATTATGAAAAAAATACAGTATTTATATTTTAGATATATAACATTATTTTAAAAGTGCAAAAAAAAAAAAAAAAAAGGAAGAAGAAAAATAAATAATAATAAATTATTGTACATAAATATATATAAATAAATATCAATCTACCATAAAGTTTTTTTTTTTTTTTTTTTTTTTTAAAGGTAAGCAAGAAAAAGCGAAAAAAAAAAAAAAAAAAAAAAAAATGAAAAATAATAATACTAACATAACAACAAAACTATTTTCACTTCTTTTTCTCTTATTATATTTACAATTTTAAACATCTTCCAAACCTCGTAACCGCTCCTCTAATATTTTCACTTCTACTTGTAATTGCTGCCAGTATTGTATATTTATATTATGTTTTTGCCGTAATTTTTGCATTTTATTTAATGTTATCATTTCTTTTAAACCATTATATGAAAATTCACGTTGTGTGACCCTATAACAGGCAATTCCAACCCACACTGCACTATAACTTAATAAATATGTAATAGGTTCTACTAAATTCCAATCAAATAGAAAATATACCCAGTAAAATAATATTAATGCTTGCCCAGTTAGAAATATAAAAAATGCTGAAGCATAATAATCTATTGTGCGTTCTGCTAATTTCTCACACTTTGAGTGAATTTCTGTTATATGTTCTAATTCTTTTTGTTTTATTTCTAAAAGTGGACGAAGATAAGTATCACGATATTCACGTAATCCTTTTATTGTTGTGAGGGATTTCGGTGCAATAATAGGGAGATGTTGTAGAGAATTTTTATTATTAATAGTTGTTGTTTGATTATGATTTGCCATTCTATTATTATTATTATCTTTATTATTATTACTAATATAATGTTGAGTTAGGCAAATAATATTATAATTATTATTACGATGAAAGAGAGGGGCAGAGGAGACGCGTCGCACAAATGTACATTGTACTACTTTCATTACGGAGAGAGGAAAAAATAAAATAAATATGAAACAATAATACCTAATATTGAAGAGAATAATTACTCACCTTTCCAAAGGAAAAAAAAGGAAAAAAAAAAAGAGGGAGAAAAAATAATACATCATTTATAATAAAGATTATTCAAAGTTTCACTTATTTTTCTCACACGATGAAGAGCAATAACTCCTACAACACCTCAACCGGAAAATCAAATAAAATAAATATTTTATTTATTTGGCTTTTTTATTTTTTTTATTTCTTTGAGGCCTAATTTATTCCTTATCTGCATACACCTCTTCATTTCTAATACAATATATACCAATATATAAATATAAACTCCTTCTCTCAACTCTTTCTCTCTTTGTTTCACACAAAGAAAAAAAGAATTCACAAACAAATTAGAGTTACTACACTCTTCTACATCATTTCTAAGTATTTATGAGAGGTTTTTTTTAAAAAAATTCATCAATCAAAAATACCCTTAAAAAATACTGTAACGCATCACAGCGTTTCCCCTAACTTCAAATACAAAAACCAAAATCATTTTATAAAACATCATCCCATATATATATATATTTTAATACAAAAGAAAAAAAAATATATTTTTCCTACTTAGATATATTTATAAATATTTACTTAGACTAAACTACACTTAAAATAAATAAATAAGTAAATAAATATTTATTTAATTTTCTTTAAACTGGAAATCTTTGGGAAATTAAATGTTGATCCAGTAACAAAAACAGCAGGCGCAACAGCACTCGCAGAAGCAAGAGCTGCTTCCACATCATTTTGTGTAACTTTTTCAATTGCCTCCATTAATTCTGTTTCTGTAAAGCGTGAAGTGGCAAGGAAGTCACAGTAATCTCGAACCATTTCTAAATGATTTCCTTTAAATGTTATAGCTGCCTGTGCTCTTCCTGCTGTAATATCTTCTTGTGATATTTTACTTGGGAAATTAGCGGTTGCAATTTCTAATAAATTATCAACTTCCCCTGGTGCCCCACGAAGTGTAAATCCAATAAGTCCTGCAGAAGAATATGGGCGATAAAATGTTTGAATTCCATGCGTTTCACTAAAAGCTGCAGGCCCCATTTGATCTAAAGTTGATTGATATATTTCTTGCGTAACAAGTGCTGTGGCATATTTTTTAATATCTTCTTCAGCTCCATAAATAGGAACTCCAACTGCAGCAATTATTTCTTCTTGCATATCTGGTACAGTTCCCATTACTTTAGCTCTATCCTCATGTAATATTTCTTGTTTTCCTGGGTAAAATTGTGTAACTTCACTTGAATGTGAGAATGTTGGAGGTTTACAATTTAAATGATGTGGGGCCTCTGCGGAGTGTGAATACGGTAATGATTCATAGGCGGCAATTAAAGCATCATGTGAAATATTTACAGCCGCCACTGTAATATTATTTGGATGAAAATAAGTTGCCCAATGATTTACGAGAATTGTTTGCGTACACGTATCATTTCCCAACGGAGGCACCATTCGATAACTCCCTAGTGGTTCTTTAAAAAATGCAATATTTTCTAATGCATTTATACAAAAATGTCGAGGATGTTGCCAGCGTAATTCCTCACGTTGATTATCCATTGTATCTCGAAATCGTTCAATATCAGATTCATGAAAGCGTGGGGCCACCACACCTGTTGTCATAAGTGTAAAAGGCCGCTCCCACATATCACGTCGCCCCTCCGCCTTCCAATTTAAATATCTTTTATTTATTTCACTGTGTCCATAGGCATTTCCAGTAGAACGCATGGTGCGATCTAATTGAAAGAGAGAACTATCCATGTTTGAAGTTTGAATCGCATACCGCATCACATGACTTAGCCCTGGTGAAGTTAAAGGATCATACTTGGGGCCAGCGTCTACATATATTCCAAATACACTATGAGGCCCATCACGATCACGTGAAATAATACGAATGCCATTCGGAAGTTTTGTAGATTTTATTTCATCTAATTTTGATAATTGACGCTCGCGTGGGATTGGGCCAAAGGCACGAGTAAGTGAAGGTTGACCAAAGTTGTATTGTGAAATAGCACGATGTGGTGTACGACGAAACATTTTTCTTATTATTATTATTATTATTTTATTCTTATTTTTTCTTAACTTCCTTTCTTTATTTCTCTTTTTTTTTTTAATAATGTTAGTACCCCCCCCCCCCAAAAAAAAAAAAAAAAAAAAAAGAAAAAAAATAATAATAATAAAAATAAAAGAAAAATGAAATAAAATCAAGCACGTATATCCTTTTTTTTTTAAAAGAAAGGAAGCAGAAACAAGAAGAAAGTAAAAAAAAAAAAAAAAAAAAAAAAAAATTACTAATAAATCATAGGTACTTGTAGAATACCAAGCAATGAACCAATTAAAAAAAAAAAAAAAAAACAAAGAAACAAAGAAATATATTTTCTTTAGAGCATTGTAGTACTTCGCTAAATAATAAAAAATAATAACTATTTTAACCTATAAAAATTCCTAAATCAAACAAAAAAAAAAGGATTTTTTTTTTTTTTTTCTTTTAAATTTATTTTCGAACTTCAGATCCTTCTATTTCATCAATAACAGATTTTACTAATTTTTCTACTACTACTGCTGTTAATGGAAGTTTTTCGTTACAACGTTCATAGGCGCAAGTACAACATTCATTAATAAGAATTGGCATAATTTTTAACATACTTTCTTCTAAACACTCTGATAACCATTCTTCTAATGTATTTACAGTTAATTCCCCTTGTCCTGATCTGGGCCCTGAATTTGAAACATACGAAGGTGAAAGAATATGAAGAAGAAAGGTACAAGTAATTTGTACATATTGAAATCCATATTTTGTAAAACACTGTTGCCTTACATATTCCACAAGACCTTTAAGAACATAAACTACTGTAGCCGCCATTACAGAAGCAGGATGAATATCTCTAGGAATAGTTCGTAATACCGAATTACTATTGGATTGTTTTGAAAATATACGATCTACACTTGTTTGTAAAGCATCTCCAGTTTGTCGAGTAAAATTTACAGTAAATCGAGAGGTACGAACATTTCCACTACTTCTTCCACTTCCAACACTTGTATATATCATAGAATTTCCTCTCATATTATTTATATGACGTTTCTCTTTCCCAGCCTCACCCCCACCATTACCACAATGAAGAACACCATTTTTTAATATTTTATAAATAATATTAAGTTCTTGTGCGTATTCTTTTAAACAAGGAACTATTCCATTATTTTGTGCTACAGAAGATGTTGGATCAATACCATCAATTGGGCAACACTCTTTTGCAATCCATTCAAGATGTAATTGTCCAAGAAGTATAATACCTCGATTTGAAAGATTATGTCCAATATGAATACATTGTTTTCGTAGTGTTGTAGTAGTTGTTAATTTAAGAGTATCTGTATTAATAAGGGATTCAATTCCTACAGTATCTGCAATAATAGCAGCACTACTAAAAATAAAACGTGAAATACAAAATTGTAATAATTTTTTTCTATATAATGAATCTATTGCAACATTAGGAATATTAGAATTAGAATTAGAAATAAAATTAGGTCCTTCTGTAATTTTAGATTCTAATGCATAAATAAAATTTTGAAAAATATCTAATACAGATTGATCTACTAACGCCGCATACTGACGACTTTGTTGACTATGAGCATTATCAAGATAATTAACTCCTAAATTTTTTAAAGTAATAGAATAATATTTAAGATGTTTTGATAATGCAATAAAAATAGTATTTAGACTATTTTCAATTTCAGAAGGATTTTCAATAGCATTTTCACCATCATTACCAATCGCATCTACAACAGAAATAAGTAATTCACTCATATAAGTTGTAATTGGAGTCATAATATCAATAAGAACAGGTTGAACTTCTTGTACAATACGAAGAGAAACTGTGGCATCACTTTCTCTATTAAAAAGACTATAAACACGTTCACTATTAGAATGAAATAAAGCACACATACTTTTTAATTGAGCTAAAGCTTCTTGAAGATTAGCATTATGAATTATATTTGACCACCGTGTACGATCCATTGCGGAGAAACTTGGTACAGCAAGAGCAGCTCGAATAACACTATTAACTCCTTGGATTCCTGTACTAAAACTAGAACTAACATTTTTCATTAATGTATTTAAAATATCTACTTCAAAAGAAGAGAGTGAAATTTCATTATTTCCCTTCTTTTTAGAATTATTATGAGAATTATTTGTATTTGTAGAAATATGATTATCTTCTTCTTGAAATAATGAAGTGGTTCGCATTAATCGCATATCTTCTACTACACAACGAATAACATCCATAGCCTCTGGATCATCAAGTGAAGTATTAAATACAGTTTCTTGTAAATTATTATATAATTGTTGTGCAAGTATTTTACAATCTTCATATATTTTTGCTATACTTGAAATATTTGCATGCTTTACTAAAAAACTATCTCCAACAATCCAATACTTAACACAAGCACTGTATTCTCCCTTTTCAATAAGTCGTTTCATTGTACCTGCAAGATCTACGAGAAATTGTACTTTTCGTAACATACGATTTGTAGATATCATTTTTTCAATACGACTTCGATGTGTTTGTAACTTATCACTTATACCTTTTGATACTTGATCAATATTTTCTACATTACTTGAAAGTGCCTGTAATTTCGAATCCATTTCTGTAATATTATCTCGCATTTCACGAATTGTATCAGTTGCTGATATAAACTTTGCATAATTTCGGTATACTAATTCTTGTAATTCCCCATCAAGGTGACGTACAGTTCTTATTAATTGTGTATCCGTCTCCACTAATCCTTTTAAACTCTCTCGACGTAGTAAATCTGTGATATATTTACGAACATTAAAATATTCTGAGTCTAAGTCCATCTCTGGTGGGACGCCGGACTTTAAATTATCATTTGTTGTTGTTGTTGTTGCTTGGCCTTTTCTTAATGAATTTCCTATTGATGTTGTAATTAAGGGATCTCCATAGAATTCTCGCAACTGCTCTCGAATACGCTGACGCCGTTCTGAATTTCCAGCACTCATTTTCTTTAATTTTTATTACCATATAAATATATATATATTATTATTATTATTATAGGGGGGTGGGAGGGGAAAAAAGGATAAAAAGAGAAGATTGATATATACGATTTTTTTTTTTTTTTTGTTTGTTTGTTTACCTTGCTTTACCAACAGATACAAAGAGAAAGTCAAAAAACAAAAAAACCCCACAATAAATAATAATAAATAATAATTAAAACAGTAGCATGTAGGATAATTTAATTCACGTTACTGTATCCTTATTAGATCCTTGCGGTAATGTTACAATATTTCCACCAACCTTTACTACTGGAGTTGTGGCTGCAGCAACAAGAAGACCTCCAACTCGTATACTAGGAAGCTCACACCAATCATTATTATTTTTCACTTCCCCACTACTACCATTATTATTATTATTATTATTATTAGTAGTAGTAGTAGTAGTATTATGCCCTAATACTTCTCTTTGCCTATTCAATTCTTGTAGAAGTTCTTTTTCTTTTTCTTTTTCTTGAGGAATTACTAATGGTGGTGTTGGTGGTTGCTCTATTTGTTGTTTCCCTATTCCTCCAATAATAATACGTTCCTCTCCAATACATGCAATGGGCATTTCAGGTAATAACACTGTAGTCCCTTTTCCTAAAATATGTTGCTGCTGCCTTACATGTTCTACTAATTCTGCTCTTGCAATATCGGCTCGAATACTTGCGAGCCACGTTGGCTCTCGTACTTCTAACATTTTATAATAATCCTCCACCGCCGTCATGTGTCGAATACTTTCTCTGTGTTGCCCCCAACTCCGTGCGGCGCTTGAAATAAAGAGATCACAATAATCACAATAATATAAACGTCCATCTTTTTCATTATGTCGCCGGCGATATTGACGTCGGCGGCGGCGGGTTTCTTCGGATTTATTTGCAAGACGGCGACGCCAACGCCGGCGAAACTCCTCCGCTGATCGCTGCATAAGAAGAAGAAACCAAATAATAATAATAATAATAATATTAATAATAATAATAATACAGCAAAAGGGGAGAAAAGGAGAATTTCTATCTATAAAAAAAATAGGGAAGTGGAGGGGGAAAAAAAAAAATAATAATATATATAAATATATATATATATATATATATACACATAATACTGTAAATCAGAAAAAAGACTAAAGAGTGCATCAGAAAATAAATGGGAAAGTATTGCTTAAATAATGAATTATGAAGTAAAGAATGCTTTAAAATGGAGGATTGGGGAAAAGACCCCAAAAACAAAAAAAAAAAAAACATATATATATATTTCTTATTTTTATACACATTTACATGGTTGACTACTTAAGTAGGGAAAAAATTTTCAGAAGATTTGAAACCTTTTCCCCTTCCAGTTTTAATTTCCTTATTTTTGGATTCACATACAAATACTCACTTCTCAAGAAAAGTATTACAAAGTAAAAAAAAACAAAAAAAAAAAAGAGAAATAATAAATTCTCTTATGCAAAACAATCAAAAAAAAAAAAAAAAATACATCCGATCGATCAATATTAGTCAAACAGTCTTAACTGTAAATGATATATATATATATAATAAAATAGTAATAATGAAGATAAATTAAGAGAAGGAATCAGCATTAATATAAAATGCTGTACCATAAACAGGTCCCGCATCTGGAACTCCGTCGACATACTGTTCTGTTCTTAATCCAAGAAGTGGTAATCCATGCTGCATTCGTTGTTGATTATGTTGTGGTAGATGAGGAATATATGGAGCTAAAAAAGATTCATTAGTTATCCTACTATTCGATTCCGGTAAGGCTGTATTCGTCATATGAACTGCCCGTATCGCATTACCTAGTGTATTCTTCATGGCATCAGTAAATTTTAAATTTGTTACTAAAAAATTTTCTAGTATTTTTCCCAAATTTTCACTCTGTTGGGTAAGTTCACTATATCCCGCATCAAATCGTTGGGCAGTTAGGCGGGTTACATCTTCCAAATGTTTCTTCGCACGTGAGTCATGCAATTGCCTGCCTTCTCTTCTCCCAGATACAAATAGTAATTTAAGCTGATCCTTACCAATACGTTCCAACTCCTGTGACTTGGATTCCAGTGACTTAACTTTTCGTAAAACATCACTATGAATTTCACTGTTATAACTAAAAAAAGATCTCCCTTCACGAAAAGCGTGAATCTGAGAATGGGCCGCATCTGCCATAGTTCGAATTTCAACTCTAGAAGAAAATGAGGTTGTACGCTTTAATGCATCAGTTACACTATCCATAGCTGTACCTAATTCTTGAACTGCGCTCATCACACGATCAATTGCCCGTTTAAGAGTTAAAACAGACGAAGAAAAACCTCTCACTTCACGGAGTTTAACATCCAACGCCATTGTCGATCCGAGAGAACTCATTCTAACAGAAGAAAAGTAACACAATCCCTATTCAACTACACTAAAAAAAAAAAAAAGAACAATTAATACACACACAGACAAAAAAAAAAGATCAAAAAAAAAAAAAAAAAGATACTAAAAACCCATAAATACTCAAAAAAAAAATATATATATATATACATGTATAAATATTTATATATATATTCAAGATAAAAAAAAAAAAATAAAAAAATATCCAATAGATAAATAATAAAAAAAATCTTTATTTTTGATCTTCAGCAAAACAAGATAAGTATCTGCTGTTATACTATACTTATTTCTTAGATGCCTTTGCAGCAGCCTTTGTGACCTTACCGGCGCTACCGTCCTTCTTTGTCACCGCCTTGATGATACCGACAGCAACAGTCTGACGCATATCACGTACGGCGAAACGGCCGAGAGGAGCGTAGTCGTTGAAGACCTCCACACACATGGGCTTCTGTGGCACCATGCGTACAATGGCGGCATCACCAGACTTAATCGACTTGGGGCCCTTCTCCAGCTCTTTACCAGAACGACGGTCAATCTTGGACTCGATCTCCGCGAACTTGCAGGCAATGTGGCAGGTGTGGCAGTCGAGCACTGGAGCATAGCCGTTACCGATCTGACCAGGGTGGTTCAGAATGATCACCTGTGCCGTGAAGTCAGCGGCCTCCTTCGGGGGGTCGTTCTTTGAGTTACCGCACACGTTACCACGACGAATATCCTTCACTGACACGTTCTTCACGTTGAAACCCACATTGTCACCAGGGGTGGCCTCAGCTAACTGCTCGTGGTGCATCTCGATCGATTTCACCTCAGTCGTCACGTTGGCAGGGGCGAATGTCACGACATCACCTGGGCGCATGATACCAGTTTCCACACGGCCCACGGGCACTGTACCAATACCACCGATCTTGTACACGTCCTGGAGTGGGAGGCGCAGGGGCTTGTCGTTGGGGCGCACTGGGGGCTCGAGCATGTCGAGGGCCTCCAGCAGAGTGGGTCCCTTGTACCATGGCATCTTCTCAGACTTCTCGATCATGTTGTCGCCCTGCCACCCAGAGATGGGGATGAAGCGGACCTTCTCCACGTTGTAACCGACCTTCTTGAGATACATAGAGACCTCCTTGACGATCTCGTCGTAACGGTCCTGACCGTAGTTCACAGTCTTGTCGTCCATCTTGTTGCAGCACACAACCATCTGCTTCACGCCGAGTGTGAAGGCGAGGAGTGCGTGCTCGCGAGTCTGGCCGTCCTTCGAGATACCAGCCTCGAACTCACCCTGCGCTGATGCAATGATGAGGATGGCCGCATCCGCCTGTGATGTACCTGTAATCATGTTCTTAATGAAATCACGATGGCCGGGGGCATCAATGATGGTGAACACAGACTTGGGTGACTCGAATTTCCAGAGTGCAATATCGATTGTGATACCACGTTCACGCTCAGCCTTCAGCTTGTCAAGCACCCACGCGTACTTGAATGAAGCCTTGCCGATCTCAGCGGCCTCCTTCTCGAACTTCTCAATTGTACGCTTGTCAATACCACCGCACTTATAGATAAGATGTCCAGTGGCTGTGGATTTGCCGGCATCGACGTGGCCGACCACCACAAGATTCATATGTACCTTTTCCTTTCCCATGGCGTTTACTTGTTTTTATGCGCAGAAATTCGCTTGCTTAAGATCTACAGTTAAAAAAAAAAAAAAAAAAGATATACAGAGGAGAGAAAGGAAGGAAAAATAAAAACATATACGTACTGACATAAATGTATATAAATTATAAATACTAAGACTTAAGGAGTATTATTTTTCTCTCTTTTTAACAAAATATGGAAAAGTATTATTTGTTTTTGGTATTTGATGATTAAATATGCGCTCTATTGCGTAAATATGCAACGATTTTATTTAGTTTTTAATTTGACTGGAAATTCCATATCACAAGGAAAGCAAAAAAAAAAAAAAGATGAACAGAGCTCAGTTATTAAATAAAGAATTTTTTTTTTTCCTCCGTCTAATACAGAATGCCGTAATACGGAAGTTGACGGATGGAGTTGTAATTTATTTACCAAAGAAAAAAAAGAGAAAGTCAGTGTAGCGGCTGAAAAGCAAAAAAAAGGAAAAAGGAAAAAGGAAAAAAGAAAAAAAAAAAGGAAAACATAGTTTGTGGGAATATATCCCAACCAGCTTCATAGAATTAACCTTCACCCCCCTGCTCTCTCTTCATATATATATATTTATATAAAAGAGAAAGAAAAGAAAAAAAAAAAGCAATTTCTTTTTTTTTTTTTTTTTTTTATTTTTTTCATATTTGTTTATTTATGCCGCATTTTTTTTACTTAATAAAAAAAACAAGATAGCAATGTTAGAATCAATAATAGTGTCATTGTTGTTAAAGGCACACGTATAGAAATGATACTACTATCTGGTACAGCTTTATTTTTATTGGCAGTATTCATAGGCCCAGATGTTACTTTTCCCTCATCTGAAGGAACATACAATGTACCTTCTCCTGTAACTGTTGAACCTTCATAATTCTTTTTTGTTTTTTCACTAAGTGGATCATCCAATGTAAGTGATGCTATATCTTTGAGAAGGGGATTGTCATGTTTTAGTTGAGATTTACTTTCATTCTTTTCATTATTTTGTCCATTTTCTAAATTATTATCTTTGTTAAGAGATAAATCTTTATGTATTTCATCATCTTCTTCTTTATGGCTAGTAGGTGTAACTTCAATTGTATCAAGAGATCTTAAATCACCTGAATCATTAGAATTTGTATATTGGGTTACCTCATTAAATTCTTGAGACTTTGAATTTAAATCATCAACTTCATGAGAAAAATTATCTTTATAACTTGTAGGAATCTTTATTACTTTAGTTTCCCCCTCTACTCGGGGTACAATATTTAGATTAAATCTTTTGTTTAATTTCATAGACTCAAAGAATGCCACAGTAGCCCCTCCAGAAGCTTCTTGAGTTGCGTAAAAATATTTTATCATTTTATTTAAAAGATCATATGCTCTTGTATAAGCATTATCGGCATCAAGAGCCGCATCTTCTGCTATCTTTCTATTGCTTAAAGTATCTTTAGAAATATTTTCTATTATTTCGACTGATTTTCCTGCAAAATTATATTCAAGACGAATTTCTGCAATAATTTTCTCAATTTCTTTTATAGAAATTTCTGCAATCTCAACAGCTTCAGTTGCCCTTTTCAATAAATCTGGACTAATTTCCTTAATCTCTGATAAAAATAATCCCTTTTCTTTTATAACTTTAATCACATCTTCTACAGTATTCTTTAAATTTTTATATTTTTTAAGTAATTCTTTAGCTTCTATAAAATATACTAAAGCTTCACTTAAAGTACTTTCTATAGCCAATACTGAACTTACAGCTTCATCTTTAAAATCATAAATAGTTTTTTCATCATTAAAATCAAAATATTCATCATCTTCTTCAAAATCTTCATCTGTTTCTTGAAGAGTTGTTGTATGAAATGATGAATGTATTTTTGCAATATTCATATTCCCACGTCTCAGATTAGATTTAATAATAGAAATATCAGGAATTGTAGTAGACATTACACTCTCACACAAAAAGCACAAGGTGAGGGTCAATGTGAATAGAACGTAGTATATCATTATATAAATATATAATTATCACTTTTTCAAGAAAAAAAAAAAAAAAAAAAAAAAACTATTAATATTAACAATTAAAACTAAATCGTACAAAAACAATAATAAAAAAAAAAAAAAAAAAAAAAAAAAAAAAAAGAACTTACGAAGCACAAATAAGCACTAAGAAACAAAGTGAAACAAACACACAAGAAAAAAAAAAATAATATATATATATATATATATATATATCCTTTCTTATTATCCTCTTTTTTTTTTTTCATATTATAAATTTCTCTCCCTATCTCTCTCTCTTACTCCTTATGATTTCGTACAGCAATGTTTTTATTTCTAAACTGCTTTGCAAACCTACCACCTCTCAATAACATCATATGCAAAACTATAATAGCAGTTATTACAGCAATAAATGCACAAACACTTAATGCTCGATGTGGATTATAAACTCTGCGTTCCTCCCAGTGATAACGTAATTCAATATCATCATGTTGTATGAGGGAATACACAGGTTCTGCTTGAAATGTTGTAAGTTTATTAAAAGTCCCACCTTGATATCCAAAGTTAAAATTAATACTTGCAAGATATATGATATGTACATTTTTATTATTACTGGTAATGATGAAATTATTGTCTTTTGTAAAATTTCCTTCTCGTGTATTTGGTGGGGCTCGTTTTAATAGTGGTAGCCATGCTGTAGATTTTGTTAGTCCACGCTCTAATTGAAATTTAAGCGCAACATCACTGATAGATTGTACGGAATTTATTTTATTTTTTATTGTTGCATTTTTAGCATATTCAAAGAGATGACGAGCGGGCTGATGTACACGTTTATTAATACCAAAACGTGGACAAAAATCTGGTGGTAAAGGTCTAGTAGAATGAGTAGAACTATGTTGTCCTTGAATTATATTATTATTATTATTATTATTTCTTTCTTCATCATCATCATCATCATCATCATTATTTAGAGTATTTAACTTTTCATGGATTGTAGCATCACGTTTTAGGCGCCAATGTACACTAACAGGAAGTGTTTCACCTATATTCCATGCATCTACCTCCTGTACTATTAATAATAATAATAACAGGAATAGGAATAATAGTGAAAAGGAGGAGTATTTACCAGCACGAAAGAATAAATGGGGCATATTTTTAATATTATTTCGTTTATTATTTAATTCTTAATTTTGTTATTTTTATCTCTCTATCTCTGTTTCGCTTTATATAAATAAATATATATATTTGGTTTTATTAATCTAATACTAAATAATAAATGAATTTTTAGATAATTCGGTCCTCTATTTTTATTTTCTTATGGGACCACTAGAAGATTTGAACAAAAAAAAATAATAATAATAAAAAGAAAAAGAAAAAAAGATAGATAAATATATCATCTCCATTATCGGATAAATATTCAATTGTAATATTATAAGTTTACCAATAAATCCAAAAATAAAAAGTACAAAGCAAACATAAAAAAGCCATGTATTTTTATTTTTATTTTTCTTAGCTTTTCTTTCCTCATCATCAATCACCATCACTCCCACACCAATCAACAACTTTCTCTCTTTCTGTGTATTATTATTTCCAATAATATTATTATTATATTCCTCTCATTTTTATTTACGACGACCTCGCTGTGATTTTCCAAACGGATGACTTGACACTGGTGTAAAAGACTCAAAATTAACACTAGTACTTTTACTTTCATTACGTTTCATTAAATTTCCCATAAATCTTCCTATACGATATTTCTGTAATTTTGCCTGCAGTGGACCTCGTATAATTGCCCAGCGACGTGCTAAAAGTGGATATGTAAATATCATAAATATAATTTGTAATGGTAATACACCAGTTGCAATATTATGTCCTGTATGAATTGCAGTAAGTGTCTTTGCATCTATTTCCAATCCCGCAAAGGTGTGATTTATGATATGTTTTCCACTTTCCAAGTCAATAAGACTCATAAAAGGATAATGATAATGACGTAATTTTGTTTCAATATCAGTAGGAGTTGTATAATTATATAAAATTAACCAGGCGAAGATTCCAGTACAACTAGCTTCAAGAAATAATTGATATGTGGCAAGTGACATTGCATTTGCTTTAAGCCATACTAATGGTTGCCATGTTCGATATGAATTATATAATGAAGAAGAAAATATTTTTGATAATAATGTTTTTGATGATAATAATTTTGTTAATGTTCCTATTTTTGGTTTTTGTATTTGTTGAATTGGGCGCCGAGTTGCCACATTACGTGCTGTACGAGATGCAGACACTGGTGTAGCAGACTTCCACATTTAAAAACTATATATTTATATATTTTATAATACAAAAAAAAAAAAAAGAAACTAGATATAGAAACAGAGACAAACAGAAAAAAGTTGGAATAAAAAAAATTATTTTGGAATTATTATTATTATTATTATTTTTTTGGTAGACATTCAGATATATATTCACCAGATTCTTTCCCCGCACCCCTTTAAACAGATATATTATATATTCTTTTTAGTATTTTATTATTTTTCACAATTTTTTTTTTTTTTTATTATTGCCATTGATGGTTAAGCGAGTTTATTTTTTAATGTTTTTGTTTTTTGTTTTTGTTTTTTTTTCGTGTTTAATTTCTTTCTTCATTTTATCATTTATTTCCATAGGTTTCTCACTCTTCTGTTCCTCAGTGTTGTTACTCATTTCAAAAAAAGAAGAAGAAGAAGAAGAGTTATTTGTAAATGAAGTTGTATAACGTTTATTCATAGTAGCAACAACAGTATCTACTTGAGCTAATGTCACACGACGTGGAGTATTTACATTACTCACACCATACGTCTGTGCTTCCTCTTTATTATTATTATTATTATTATTATTATTATTATTATTATTATTATTATTATTATTAACATCATTATTGTCTTCATTAGAGTCATATAATCCTGCTGTTGCATCTCCTGTAATAAGTGAAACAATATCAAAGTATGGTCGCCACACATTTTCTTTCTCTTCTTCTTCTTCTTCTTCTTCTTCTTCTTCATTATTATTATCATTAATATTATTATTAAATATTAATTGATGTAAGGCAGCACTGGCAGCCGCTGCACTCCTCGCCCGCTCCAATACCGCCCGCACAAAATTAATTCCATCCTCGCATGCTTCAAGTCCAAACTCTACAACTAATCTTCCAACACACTCATGCGTTTGATGAGAAAGACAAGGTGAAATATAAGAAGATGATACTGGGCGTAAATGTATTTGATCATTAAATACTAATAATGGGGCACTGCGACGTTTTTCTATTGGATTTGTAGGTGGTAAAGCATTTTCAACAAAAGTAATAACGCGATCGTAGGCGGCGAGAATAGATTCATTTCGTTTCATACTTGGAGCTTGCCAAGACATAATTCCATGCAATGTTACAATATAAAATGTAGGTTTTCGCATATTATGACTACTGGGAAAAGGAACAGGTGATGTGTTTTCATTTGTTTTTGAAGAATGTACTACGTCTTCGGTACGATGTTTCTTTATTTTATTATTATTATTTTCAGATTTCTTTTTGCTTTTTTTATTTTCCACTTTATTATCTTCTTCTTTTTGTTGTTGAGTTAATGAAGTTTCCATTGTATTTACAGAACTTAATGTATCTGTAATCTTTGCAATTGAAACAAAAGCCCCACCAAGACGATGAGAAACATGTAGTCGTGGTGGATATAAACTACATTTATAAGCTCCATAACAATTAAGAGAACCTCGAGCGTAGCGATGCAGCACAGAACGTCCTTGTAATATATTTCGACTATTACTTTTCATTGCAACATCAAACACACGAAGATCTCTTTCATCTACTGCGGAAAGACGCATGCCGGTGTAATTATCATTAAATTCAACTTCAGTTGAAAGTCGCATAGTCTCTGGATTAAAGAAATTAAAACCTTCTTGTACACTCATAGAAAACGTTGCAGAGGGATGTAAATAGCGATGATGAAAATTATCATCATCAATTTCTTCTTCTGGAGGTAATACAATATTTTTATTATTTTTATTTTGCAAAGTTTCTAATTCTTCTTTACTTTGACTACGTTTCCTCTTATTTATTTTCTTTGATTGCTCTTCTTGAATTATTTCACTGTAATATTTTTCTTCCGCTAGAGTCCAAGGAACACGTTGTGTTTCCCAAACATACATAAATCGAGCAAGACTATCCATTACTTCTTCTAATTCTTTATTACTTAATAAACGACGACTTTGATGTTTTAATCCTTGTTGTTGATCTTCTCCTTGTTGTTGTTGTTGTTGTTGTTGTTGTTGTTTGTTTATATTAGGAAATTGAAATGTATATGAAAGTAATTTCGGATATGGAAGTGATAGTGGTGGGCGACGAATAGCTGTACCATCAAGACTTGTAAGTTTTGGTAATGATTTTCGTACTTGTTCACGATACTCTGGTTTTCGTGTAATAGGATTATTTTGTAAGGAAAGTCGTAATAATCTTTCAGAAAAATATGCTCGAAGAGCAAAAAGAAATCGAAGATTCATAAGTCTATTATTACTCATATCAAGAGCTAATAATGTGTTATCAATATGATGTTTACGTAAGGCATTAATAATAGCATCTGCTCCTGTAATAGCACATCGACGCAAAGCAAGAGATCGTAAGAGTACAAAATTATTTCCTTTTTGTTTTAAATGTATTGATGATTCATCATTTATTATACTAAGTGTCCATATAATTGACTCCACAAACTCATGTGCGCAAGTTGGAGAACTAAGATCAATATGTTTTTCTGTTACACCTCTTGGTACAATAGCACAATTATAATTCTTTTTACTAATATTATTATTATTATTATTATTATTATTATTTGCGTTCGTTTTTGATAAAGATGTAAAGTGTTCAATTGTTTCAGGTCGAATAACAGTACTATTTAAAGTATGTTGAGAAAGATAAGCCACAATATATGGAATAGATGAAAGATCTACAACACCAAGAGATGGGCGACAGGCAGTAACTGTAATAATTTCATTCTTTTTTCTTTCTATTTCTTCTTCATTATCATTATCTTCTTCTTCTTCTTCTGGATCACAGACAACATATCGAGGAATTTCAAAACTTCCTTGCCATAATAAACACGCAATACATTTTTGTAATGGAGAAAGATTACTAAACACACGTCGCCGCTCCGCTGCTTGTCGAACTTTATTTATATTATGAAATTTCATATTATAATCTTCTTCTTGTTGTTGTTGTTGTTGTTCCTCTTCTTCTGTAGTATTTTTATTTTTTATTATTTCATTTCTTTTTGTTTCATTTTTTTCTGCTTTACGTTTCTGTTGTCGCAAGGAATCATGCATTTCACGCTGGTGAGAGTAAAAGCATCGCCGCAATCCAAGTGTTGTCATTTTTTGTGTAACTTCAGCTTCTAAATTCCAATGTTCGTATGATTTTTCTTTTTTTAATTCTTGTATAATACCTGCAATAGCAGCTTCTCTCTTTTTCTTTATTTCCCTCTCCTCTTCATTTATACTATTATTATTATTATTATTATTATTATTCTCAGACATCTCCATTAACATTTCTTCTTGTAATTCATATAATTCCATTGCAGTGCGTCGGAGTTCAGCTTCTTTCTCACACACAAGTGTTGTACGAATTGCATGCTCACGTCTGTGTGAAGTACACACGCCCCGGGCTCGCAGTGCTGGACACACTGTAGAACATATTGTTGTGTTATCTCGTCTACTTCCGAGTACACGGGAGCGAGTGATATACCCACCAGTACTAGATATCATTATTAAAATAATAATAATAATAATTAATAATTAATAATAATTTTTTTATTTAATTATATTATTATTATTATTATTATTATTTATTATTATTTTTTTTTTTTACAGTTTCTAAATATAGTAATGGCTTAAGAGGAGGGGAATGGAGAAAATATATATGTATGTAATAGAAAAAAGAGAAAAAATAAAATAATATAGTAAGATAGCTTATAATTAATACAAAATAAATAATAAGTAATCATAATAATAATAATGTGGAACTATATATATATATATATTAGTCAAAATAATATTATAACAGTGTATAAACGATAGAGAGATTATTACGGAAAAATAAAAAAACACCCTTTATAATGTATATTTTTCATTTACACTCAGTCAAGTGAGATAACAAGTGACACGGCAACTTCGCGACAGTCCGCAGTTGGAAATATTTCATCACTTACAACTCCCCAACGTTGTGTTCGAGAGAGTGCCTCTGCTACTAGCGATTTTGCTTCCTGTAATAATTCCTGTAATACCGCATTTTGTTTTTCTTCTTCTTCATGTAATTCTTCTTCTTTTTGTGTCGGATAATGTTTATTTACAAGATTCACAATAAGTGTACTACCACGGTGCATCTTTGAGATTACCTGTGCGAGTTGAACACCCATAGGTACCTCTAAATTATTATTATTATTATTTATTTCTCCATTTTCTTCTCTTATTATTTTTCCTTTTCCTCTTTTTCGTTTATTATTATAATTATTATACACAGTATATGAACCAATATTAAAATATCGAGACTGTAATGCCCGCAATGGATCCTTGTGAGCCCCACGATGAGGACTCGCAACAAGTCGTAATAAACTTAAAATACTTTTATCATTACTTACAATTTTATTCGCTTTATCATTTAATGGAATATAACTAATATGAAAATCTCGTTCCAGCTCAAGATCAGCCTCTACTGCAAGTTGTGCGGCAACTCTACTAAATGTACTATCTAACTCACTTATATCAAGAATAGCTATAGGGAGTATAGGGGCTGTTCTAATTACTTCCTCTTTCATTAATTCATATTTATTTTCTTTATTTACTTCATCTTTTTCTTGTTGACTTTCTTCTTTTTTTGTTGTTATTTCTAATTTTTTCTTAATTATTTCATTCTTTAATAAAAGAGCAAAGGTTTGACGAGCAGCACGAAGTACACGAAGTCCTGCAGCATGTGGTGATGGAAAAATTATTCCATTTTCCATAAGAGGAACTTCTTCTTCTTCTTCCTCTTCTTTTTTCTTTTCTTTTTGATCTTGCTTTGTTAAAATATTCCACTTCGCAAGTATAACATCATCATTATTATTATTATCATCATTATTATTATTTTCCAATTTATCTTCTACCTTTACTTCCGCTATTGTTATTTTGTTATTTGAATTAAAGTGTATTGATTCATTTCCTTCTTTTCCTCCTCCTATTAATCCATCTTGTAGTACTGCCATAATCTCTTGCTTTTCTTCTGTCCCTATACTTTTATTTAATAATTTTTTATCTACACTTGTGTTACCAGATTGTATAAGTTGTACTGTTGAACCATACATTAAAAGTCGTGTCCCGCATGGAAGTCCTTCTCTAATACCTTCTGCTAATACAAATATATTTGTTTCATAATTATAATTTAATCCTAATAATACAGAACGAAGAGAGACTGCACGTCGTAGGCGAGAAGGTATTACATTAGAACGTAGGGATGAAGAATAATATAATACTGTACGTTGTAACATAAAAAAGAATTTGTGATGTAGTTTTAGTTTTAGTTTTAATTATTATTTGCTTTGATTATTATTTATTATTATTGTTTATTTTACTGTAAGCGCAACTTCAACTAAGGGTGTCTTGGTTTTAGTATTATTTCATCAAAAATAGGGTGGAAATAAAAAGAAAATAATATTCCTAGTTAGAAATATATAAATATATATATAAATATATATATCTTCAAATAAGATAAACTAGAGATTTAATTAAAAATAATATAATTCAGCAATAAAAGTAAATATTTTTCTTTTTTTCTTTTTTGTATATATATATATATATATATATATACTTTAATATTAACCTCTTTCAGTAAATATATAAACTCAGAAGTATTTAGAAAGTATGAAAGGGGGAAAAAAAAAAAAAAGTGAAAAATAAAGACATTAATTTCGTAAAATATAGACTTGCATTTATAAGCACAGAAAAATATAAAAAAAGAGACACTGAAAGAGTAAATTTAAGATGTCTACAAACTTTTTCAATAAACATAGTTATCTCCACCTCATTCCTTCTTATTGTGTAGTCATGCCTTTTCTCTTTTTCTCCATCTCTCTCTTCCATCAACTCCTATTATTTCCCCCCACCCCACTCCCCACCCCACTTTCTTTCTTTCTCTATTTATTTATTTAGAGTAAATTAGTTTGTGTCTGCAAACTATTCAGTAGCCGCTGCGCCGCCGAGCTCACCACCGCTGGGTAACTCTCAATATCTGAGAATCTCAGCAGTAGCCGCAGGAGGGCGCTGGACTCCGCGACCCGGGCCGGCTCCGTGGCGTGGGCCAACAACACCTCAACAAATCGCACCGCCAGCACCACCTCCGCCCACCGCAGCCGCCCCCCCGCCAGCGTCGCTCTTTCAACGGCGATGGCCAAAAACTCCTCCGCGGCGGCGAGGGCGGCGGCCATCCGCTCATCCTCGCAGAGATGAAATAAAACTTTCAAAACTTCATCCTCGCGGGACTCCTCTGGGGCGGGGATGTTCCTCGCGGTGTGGGCCAGGAGCGGGAGACTGCGGCGTGGGTCACGAATAAAGGCAGCCGCCTTCTGTGAGACACATTGCAATAATGGGAGACACTTTAATAATGCAATGCGAGTCGTGGTTTCAATAGAGGCGTTGGAGGCGACAACAAGGAAGGCACCAGCGATGCTTTTACCACCCATTTTCAGACATTGTAAATCATTTTGTTCAGCGTGATGGACGTATTGAAGAAGAAGGAGAATCGCATTTGGACATAAGTGAAGGCTTGCCTCTTGTAATGCTAATAACCACTTTGCCTCCGCCTGTTTTTCACCTCCATTTTTACTAATTGCCGTCGTTGTACCATTATTATTATTATTATTATTATTATTAGAAGTAGTATTTCCACCAGCAACACTACTACTACTACCACCACCACCACCACCCCCGACTCCAACATTACGAGATATACTTTCCCTCTTATTACTAGAATTTGGTGCACTATTTTCTATAACACCAGTTCCACTTCCACTTCCACTACTACCTACAACAAGAGAAGCACTTGTAGAAGTATACCCAGCATTATTATTATTATTTTTATTATTACCAATAACATTATTACGTAAATTAGTCTCAGTCACAACACCTGAATTATCTCCCCCACTTCCTCCTCCTCCTCCTGCAGCAGAAGCAAAAACTCCACTCGTGGAATCAGTTCCATCTGTATTCTGAAGAGTATCCATAGAAGGTCCTACAATGACACTTTCATCACCAGTTTTTTTAAATACTTGAACTAAAACTTCAAATAATTTATCAACTCCTGTCCAACCAATCTGCGGTTCTTTTTCTTCATTAAAAGCTGCACAACAAAAATCTCCAAGAATACGTTGTACAGCATATACTGCACGATCATTAAGAAATCTATTTTGAGAAATAAAACAACGAAAAGTAATTTTACCTGCATCTGATGCAACTACTTCTTGAGGTCCTGAAATTGCACTTGTAGTTTCTTCTTCTTCTCCACTAACAAGTAAATTACGTAAAGCATCTATACATTGAGTTGCTGTATCACCTTCTGGGTATTGAAGAAGAAAACGAAGTGCTCCAGGATGTGTTGGGGCATACTGTGAAACACGTGGATCTTGCCTCTCACAACAACAAATAAAAAGTGAAGCTAATGACTCTGCTTTACCAAGTACACTAAGTTTTGCATTATCCCATAAATCAGTTTCACCAAGTTGATCTAAAAAACAACTTGATTCAGTACGACAAAGTTGTGCAGCATAGGCAAAAGTACGAATAATATGAAAAGATGTTCCTGCAGTTACTTTAGGTAATACGGCGACAACTTTCTTAAGATAACCACTTTGTAACCACTGCTCACGTTGTTCTGGTCTCTCTGGAAAAAGATTACTTTCAACCCAACGTCCAATAGCTGCAGAATTACTTGCCGCCTGCTCAGCACTCACATCAGAAAGTTGTGGATTTGCTAAAGTTTCAAGAATATTCTCCGCCACAAAACCACCAATCCAAGCATGTCTTAATAGTACTGCAGCGGATGGTCTCTTTTCAGGTTCCCTACTAAGACATTGAGAAAGAAAACTTCTACAATCATCTGATAATTCCATTTTCGGCATTGGCACCTCATCTGATTCTGCAATATGATAAAGTGCATTAGCCGGGGCACGATCATAGAAAGGAGGATTCCCAGTTAATAATTCAACACACAGACACCCTAGAGACCAAATATCACTATTCTCACTCTGAGGTTCACCTCGAATTGTTTCGGGTGCCATCCAATACACAGAGCCCACCATACCTTCCTCTACAGCTGCCGCCCCCGCAGAAGCAGAGGCTGAAACTGAAGTTGAGGCAATACTAGACTCAGGTTCATCCTCATTTCCACCATTATTATTATTACTATTTCCTCCATTACTACTACTAACACTTGTAGCGACACGTGCATGATGATGGGGCATAGCAAGTCCAAAATCTGAAAGTTTTACAACATCACCTGCACCAAGAAGTACATTAGCACATTTAAGATCACGATGTAGGAAATTTTTTTCATGAATATATGCTAAACCAGAAGTAATTTGAAACATAAAACGTGCTGCTTCTCGTTCACCATAACGTCCATTTCGTTTTAACTGTTGTAAGAGTGAGCCACCTGAAGCATATTCTGTAATAATTAGAAAAGCTTTTCCTGAACGTGCATGATCAATATAGCGTATAATATATGGATGTTCAAGAGAACTTATAATAGCAACTTCCTTACGCCAAGTTGCCATAACAGTGTCATCACGAGCCATCATTTTTTTAACTGCTACAATAAGTCCTGTACTACGATCAATTGCACTATATACTACAGCGTTTCCTCCTTTTCCAATAAGATCTTGAAGCTGATAAGTGGAATACCTTCCCTTTACAACATCATTTGTTCGCATTTTTTTTTTTTTTTTTTTAAAGTAAAATAATACTTTTTTTTTTGCTTATAACAATGATAATATTATTATTTTATATTTTTTGAATTTTGTTTATTATAGTGCAACTTTTCTGCACAATATCTGAGAAAGATATGTAAGTAAATAATAATAATAAACGCCAACGAAAGACAAAGTTATATCTAAAATCTATATAATCCTGCTTTGGTAAAAATATCAAATAACAATAAAAAAAAAAGAGAAAGGAAAAATAATAAATAAGAACAGTAGTAAGATCTATATATATATATACTAATAATAACATATCTTTTCTAAAAATTATATATAAATAAAATGATAAATATAAGAATCGATACATAAAAAAATACAAAGAAAAGAAAAAAAAAACATATATATATATATATATTTATTCAAATTACTTAAAACGTTATTTATATCTTCTTATCTTATTAATTCTCATAATTTTTATTATTATTATTATTTTTTTATACAGCGATATCGTTTCGTGGCCTTTGTCTTCCCACTTTTGAACGTGAACGTAATGCCTCATGGAGTGGTTGGTGACCTTTTATTACTTCCACCTCCTGCCCCGCCTCTGTGAGTAACTTTACCACACTACTCAACACAGCCCCATCAATACCAATATCACAATCAAGCGCAAACTTACTTACACGATTTACTGTTTCTGCATCCCCAGCACGTGCGGCTCTCTCCATAATAGGTAATAACATCTCCACCTCTACTCGTAACCCTGCATGGGAGGTAACTTTTTGTAAAAATTCCATTGCCTCATCAATATTATCTGCAAGAACTGCTTGTCGAATAAGTACACGAAATGTAAAAGCATTAGGAGTTACTCCACTTTCCTGCATTGCATCATAAACAGCCCGTTGCAATGAGGCTCCACGCTGGGCTGCAGAAAGACCCACTAAAAGACAATTATAAGTATTTGTACGAGGTTGTAATCCCCACTCTGTTACATAACTTGCTACTAACTCCATTGCTCGTCTATCTTCACCAAGTTTTGCGGCAGCAAGAACAAGAATATCAAGAGAATGTACAGAAACTGTTTGCCCACGTCGTCGTCGATCACGTAAGTGTAAAAGTATACGATTTAATAAACTAATTGTACTTAATGAATCAGCAAGAGCCATCATAAAATGTCGGTCCATCACTTGTCTTAAACAATCTACTGTATACTTTTTAAATGGATCTGTAAGCTCCAAGTGACCTTTACGTGCCATAAGTTCTAAAAGATCAAAGGCTTTTTCTAATTGTAATGCTTGAGCCCAACACCATACAACAAGACTAAGAACATCTGCTGTTTTTGTCATAACATGTCGATCCATCATTGCTAAAACCTTTGATGCAGTTTCAGCATCCGCACATTTCGCACAACACTGTAAAAGCTCCGCTACATGTTGTTTTTGAATAAACTGTACAAAAGAAGCTTTATCTAAAACGCAACGTAACTCTAATTCAAACATAAGCCATAAAACATATTCTGGTGGATAATCTTGTGTATTATGTAGCCATTGTTCAATTAATTGTGCTAGCATACGTTTATCTATTATACTACTTCCATGACGAAGAGCCTCACGTGTGACTTCTACTACAAATGATGCATCAGGTGATGAAGGTACAACTTGTAAAAGTAGTGTTTGTATAGTGCAAGGAAGTGGGTGTAAACCTAATTCTTGCCTCATTTCACTCCATAGACCAATAGGATCTAAACCCATACGAATATGTAATTCAATTAGATAATGATACGTTAAAGCATCAAGAGAAACTCCTATAGATTTCATCTCACGTAAAACAAAAATTACCTCTTCACTTGAAAAATTTTTTCGTTGCGTTAGTACTTCTAAATAGGCGTTAAAAAAACTTGTATTAAGAAGAGATGTCGTACGGCCCATCTCTACTCTATTAGAAGAATCTGAAGAAGTAGATGTAGAAGTATAAGAAAGATCTCGCAAACCAATAGAAAATAACTCTCGTACACGATCCATACGACCCAAGGCAGTAAAAGTACGCATTAAACACAGTACCATATCTCTAGCTTGAGAAGCACCACCTGCAAATTCTTGTAATGACATCTCTTCTGAACGAAAAGAATCCTCATAAAATCGAACTACACTCTCATAGTCTTTCTTTGACAAACATTCTATAACGTGAGAAAGTGGAAATAGGAAACCTGTTTTATGAGTTGTTGAAGTTGAACTCGAAGTTAAAGTGTTATTTATTTTTTGTGTAGAGGCAGGATTGTATGATTGCCAACGTGCATAAAAACCAAACTTACACGGTAATGATCGCCAGAATCTAAATTGCAAAACAGTTTGTAATGAATTTTGCATTATCACGTTCCTTTTTATTCTCGTATTAAATAAAGAAAAAATAGCCCCCCCCCCCCAAAAAAAAAAAAAAAATAAATAAATAAATAAAGTGAAAGAGAGGAAACATATATACTCAAACAATTCTCACATTTCTAAAACCCAAAATAGGATGAGTATTACAGGATCAGAAAGATCCTGCATAAAAACAAAGCAAACGTTTCAATAAAAATGAAACAAAATAATAATAATAATGATAATAATAATAATAATAGAAAACGCACAAGGAACACAAAAAAAAAATAATATATATATATATATATATATATATATATATCGAACGTCGTTTTTACAATCTGGGATAATAAAAAGGCATTTTCATACTCTGTTTAACATTTTATAAAATTGTTCATGTTTTTTTATTTTTTAATTTCTATAATACGCAATTCATAGTAAAAAAGAAAAAAAAAAAAGGCAAACTAGAACATAAAGAAAAACAACAACAGAGCTGTGCCCCTATTCAAAACAAAACCCCAACAAGGACGACAAAAATAAGGACATGAAAAAATAAAAACTTTCATCTCCCATAAAAACCACTAAAAAAAAAAAAACCCCTAAAGAAATACATAGAAACACAACATCGATCATCTGAGAAAAAAAAAAAAAAAAACAGGAGGACAAAATAAAATCAACAAATCGTTTTCATTTTTAGTTTAAAATTACTATTTATACTCATAAAAAAAAAATTCATAGCCCATTTCTAAAATAATGTCCCTAAAAAAAAAAATAAATAACACACTCCCACACATACAAACAAACAAAAAAAAAAAAATACAAAAACTATTGAGCTACCGTTCTTCATGAGACTCTAGATAGAAAACATAAAAAGAAACTTCAAAAGTCCAAAAACTCATGAAAGTACAAAAAAAAAACCTCTTTACTTGTCGTTGACTGCCAATGCAGAGATGAAGGCCG
>JASANY010000858.1:0-82556 GCA_030849755.1 Trypanosoma avium
TTGCTCTTGGCTTCGTTTCAGGTGTTATTTATATATTGTCGTGGGTCTACTGATCATGGTTATTGGTACATATAGTATTGCTATCACACTCTAATAAAAAGCCAAAATCTATATGTATGATTTTTTTTTTTTGGTTGATAGCTACCCTGTATAATTTATCTGCAAATTGGAGAGTATATTACGATTGTTTTATGTAGTCTTGATTTTATTGAGTTCTTATTAGGCTTATATTTCCCCTAATATAGGGCTCTTAGGTTCTTTTTCCCCCTATTTTTCTTCAAATAGGTATAAATAAATGTTTATTATGTGTAATTTTGGACATATGTGCGAATATAATTTTTATGATTTTGCGAATTAGTGTATATATGCGTTTAAAAAAAAAAAAAAAAAAAAAAAAAACGAAAAGAGAATATTCGTTTATTTATTATTATGCATATCAGATTACAAAGACATTATTATTTTTTTTAAATAAAAAAACTAAAAAAATTCTGATCCCCTCGTATTTCTTTGCTTTCCCTTTCCCCCTCCTACCCACTTTCCAACAATTTATGTGTGCCGCTGATTTAATTACAGAGGGTTAAAACTCCTATCTCTGGTTTCAGCTTAAAAACAAACAAAAAAAAAAAAGAAATTATACATTTATATAAATAAATGGACTATATTTATGGGAAAACACCATATTTCTTTCATCATGCTGCTTTTCGGGCTATTTTTTTGCCGTTATTTCTGGGTGATGGGGTGCGTAAAATGTATTTAAATATGGCTGTTGTGAATAGAAAAAAATAATAATAATAATAATATTAATAAAAATAATAAGGCGGCGCTATAACTTTTTTCCCTTCTCTCAAAACGGAATGTTTCAATGACCGTTTACTAAGATTTGTTATTGATTGCATCAAAAATAAAATTCGGAATGCATGAATAAGCGATTTTTTTTTCTTTTTTGATCATATTATTTTGCCGGCGAAAAGGTCTTTTTTGGAGAATTTGATGGTGGGTTGATTTTTTTTGTTTTTTTACTTCTCAGAGTTCTTTTTTTTAATTATTACGGGTTTTTTATTTTGTTTGCTTGCTCTGAGTGGAGTGGCAGCCAAATTAAGAGTAATGTTTTTGATACCCTATCTCACCTAACTACTCTGTTGAAGGTTTTTTTTTTGCTTTTTGTGTTTCCCCTACTCTAATTTTTTCTTCCCTTT
This sequence comes from Trypanosoma avium, assembly GCA_030849755.1. NCBI lineage: Eukaryota > Euglenozoa > Kinetoplastea > Trypanosomatida > Trypanosomatidae > Trypanosoma > Trypanosoma avium. The sequence goes on from JASANY010000858.1 coordinate 1,197, forward strand.
TTTGTTGTAATTTACTTTTGCCTTGCCCTTTTTTTTTTCTGTGTGGGTGGGGGGAGGGAGGGGGGATTCGTTTCACATTCCCTTTCCTTTTCCCTTCCTGAGAGCTTCATGAAAACTCTTCATTTATTCATGTGTCTACTGTAGTTGTTAGATATAGGAATGAATAATTGAGGGAAATGTGAAAAATGTAATATGAAAGGGGGAAAAATAATAGGGATATCCACTACTTTAACAAATTAGAGGTATAAAGATTGCATAATAATAACAAAATAAGTCAATTCGGGGAAATATTATTATTATTACTACTAATAGTAATATGATTATTTCTTATGTTTATATTATTATTCAATTATGATTTTTGAATGGTGGTATTCCTTTTTTTTTTTGTCTCCTCTCTCTCTCTCTCTCTCCTTTTCACTTTAAATCTTTAATGGGTGGGTTATTTGAATGAAATTATGCGCTTTTTCGCACAAACAAACAAACACGCACAGAGAAATAGACATAAAAAAAAAAAAGTTCATATTTCTGTTACTGAATTACCTTGATAATTTTTTCCCTTCTTTCTTTTTTTCTTTGATTTTTCTTTAATTTAAATATTATTAATGGTTCACCCTATTAATAATAATTACTCCTTTTATGGTTCCCATCGCACCATACCAAATCCTCAATAATAATAGTAGTAATAATAACAAAGTATAGGGTGGTTTTTAAATGACATTATGCCCCTATGCGGAGCGAAACTCCTTACGATGTGAGCCCTTTCCTTGGCGAAGAAAAATATCAAGAGGCGTGGCTGCGCGGGTGGCGACAGCCCCTTCTGGTATTGTAGAAAGAGAAATAGAAATAGAGATAGAGAGAGTAAGAGAAGAAGAAAAAAGAATAGGAGTAGGAATTGCATCCCACAATGGCATGACAACTTCATTCGTCTCAGCTAACCCCCAGTTCGCTGCCACCATGCCTCTTCCACCACGGCGAGATACATCAAATACAACTACAAGTAGAAGCACAACTAGAAATATAACTACACATACACCAAGTAGAACTTCAGGAGTGGGAGGTAGAAGTATTCCAATGATGCAGGGAGCCAGCGCGGGGGGTGTCGTCGCCGCCAACCCAACACAACTCCCCACCCCACCCCCTCCAGAAACATTAGAATTAAAAGAATTAGAGGCAGAGAGAGAAGGAGAGGGGCGGCGGGGCCTGGGCAGGGGGCGGCGGTTGTTGTGGGAGGCGCGGGAGCAGCACCGGGTGGCGGCGGATAAATTACAGCAGCGGGCGCAGCGGGAGGCGGCCGCCCACCAGCGCACCTCCCGCCTGCTCCTCCTCACCCGCGAGGCCGCCGCCCGCCAGGGGCTGCAGGCCACCCAGGCACAGGAGGCCACTGAAATACTGCTCACATTTCTGAAGGAGACAATGCAGGGGAGGATGGGGCCGGGGGCAGCCACTCCTACCAAGCATAAAGCTAAGAAACTCAAGGGCCGACATAATAAAAATAATAATAATAATGATAGAAAAAATAATGATGATAATAATAGTAACAGTGGGAGTAATAATAGTATGAGTGATAATGGTATTAGTAATAATAATAGTAGCTGTGATAATGTTATGAATGCATCGGTTCCACGGTTTATATATGCCCGCGATAGTGATCTTCTACGGGCCTTGCAAAAGGCAGAAGCTCACATTGCATGGCTTGAGGAGTGGACAAATACAAAGGTACCACAATCAAGGGTACGCAGTGCTGGGGTTATGACACATATAAATAATACTAATACTACTACTAATAATATTAATAATAATAATAATAATAATAATATTAATAATAATACTTCAGTATGTAATTGGAATTTTTCACGTTATTCCCCAATTGGACCATACATTCGTACGGTCCTTACATAAACTTATTGTAATCCTTAATACTAAAATTTATGGAGAATATAAGAGAGAAAAAGAGACACACATATATAACTGGTATATATGTATATGTAAATGAGTTTTTAAATAAATATTATATATATATATTTTTTGGTAATGGAAATCTTTTCGCATAAAAGAAAGAAAAAAAAAGGTCGAAAAAAAATTTTTTTTTTACCCGAGGGTATTTATCACTGGTGTTGATCTGTTATAATTTCTCCCTTAAAAAAAAGAAAAAAAAAATCTTATATTGTTAATTCTTTTTTTTTTTTTAAGAGAAACCCAAATACAAAAAAAAAGGTAAACTTCTTTCTTTTTTTTATTAATCTTTTTTTCTCTGTCTTAACTTATATATATATATGTATAATTCTTTTTTCATTGGTCTTAATATTTACTTTTATTTTATATTTTATTCTTTTATTATTATTATTATTATTATTATTATTATTATTATAGGAGTGGCAGAGGTGAAATATTATAGGAGATCTTTTTTTTTTACTTCTCCATAATTTTTTTCATCATATTAACATATCTGCCTATTATTATTATTATTATTTTTTTTTTTCTTAGGGGTTTAAATAGAAAATTACCAAAAAAAAAAAAAAAATATTAAAAAAAAGTTTAATTCATCGAGTAAAAAAGAAGAGAAACTAATAAGTTAAAAAATATCAATCGAATAAAAAGGACATAAAAAAAAAAAAAAAAAAATTAATTAAAAAAAAAAAAAAAACCAATAACAAAACCAACCGCAGTACTAATACACATAAACAAATAAACAAAAACAAACCACGGGTAAAAAAAAAAAAAAAAAAAAACAACAACAACAAATAACAAATAACAAAAAACAACAACAACAACAAATAACAACAAATAAACAGGAGTAGAAATGAAGATTAAGAAGAAGGATCTACGCAAGAGAGAGGCCCAACTTCCTATTAATTACCCAGCCCCAGAGGTGGAAGCAGAATACACTTATATTCACATTGATGCTGAGCACACACGAGTAGAGGAGTTATGTAAAAGACTCGCCCATAATGAAGTTATAGTTCGAGATACAGTTCTTGCAGAATTACCAAAATATATTAAAGGCGTCACACAACGTTTAGCACGAGTAGAGGCAAATATTGATGAAAAGGCAATTCGTCGCTTTATCGCGATGCGTGATTTTGGTAAAATGAATAAAAAGAAGAAGAATAATAAAAATGATAAGAAATATAATAATAATAATAATAATAATAATAATAATGAAGAAGAAGGGAATAGTGAGAATGCTACAATTAATGTTTTACGAGAACTTGAATTATTTCGTAGTCGAGAGGAAGTGAATAGACGTGAGCAGAGGCGCCAGATGGCTCTTCAACGTCTACAGGAACAAGAAGAAGAAAATAATCAAAATTCATTTTCAATTAATGATGATTATAGTAATAATAATAATAATAATAATAATAATTACGACGATGAAGAAGAAGAAGAAGAAGAAGAAGATGATGATGATGAAAGGGAATTAAATGCAAGTGATATGAAAAATAAAAACAATTCAACAACAAATGGTCAAAAAAGCCTTCGACAAATATATCGAGAATGGATTTCAGTGTGGTGTGAAGTAGAATTACTTTTACTAAAACTATCTCGTGGTATCTTTTTCTGTTTATGGCATTCCGATAAACCACTAGTACAATTAGAGTGTGCGTCGCGAATTGCAAAACTTATTTTAACACCACAAACAAACAGTGGGAAAATTCTTCTCTTCAGTTGTATTATGCGAGTGCTAGCTCGTGAGTGGCGCACAATGGATCGCTATCGCTCTGATAAATATCTTGCACTTGTACGTAAACTTATATTTGAACTTGCCTGCTTTTTAAAATCATTGGAAAATGAAACGAAACTTAAACAAGAAGAAGAACAAAATCAAACTGTTTCGAATCCTACCACCACCACCACAACAACAATAACGCGTAAGTCTTCAAATTCAAAGAAAAGCTTAAATACAGATATTAATAGTGCTAATAACATTCAGAATAATACCATCAATAATAATAATAATAATAATAACAATAATGATAATATTATTATTATTGATCATAGTTTATTATTACATGATCCATTATCTCGTGCATTAAATGAAGCTTGTTATGTATTTCAAGAGCAATCCGTCCCAGAACCCTCAGCTGTTGGACTTGCAATGCATATTTGTGATGTTTTCTTTGATGAAATATGCCGTGCTTCACTTTCTCCACTATTGTTTGTAGCTCTTAGTGATCGAATTGCATTATATGCAATGAGTCAAGGAAATTATGTTGAAAAACGTGTGTTGGATTATTTTATTTCTCCTATAGCAAGTGGTGTGTTGGAGAGGCGTCGCCGTGAGCAATACCAGCAGCAGCACGAGCAACATGAGCAAAAACAAAAAACATTATCTGCAATAAGTGGACGAAAAAGATCTCACAGTAATAATAATAATGAAGAAGAAAATAATAATAATAATAATAATAATAAAGCAGATGCTGAAACACATGCTATTATTATTGCCCTTGCAAATGCCTGTAAACGTTACGCGGTGGCACGTAAAACGTTATATAATGTTCGAGTGATGTTAACAGAAAGTGAATTAGCTTTAAGACAAGCTGCAAATCCTAATTATTATCAAGAACTCACACGAGGTGCTATACGTCGACGTATTGAAAGAGAAATAACAGAAGTTGATGAAACGCGACAGGCGGTGATTGAAGAAAGACGTAAAATGCGAATGCTGCGAGTTCAGGAAAAACGACAAACACTTCGAGGAAGAAATAATAATAAATATGATAATAATGATAATGATAATTATAATGATGATAATGATTATGATGATGGAGAGGAGTATAATAAAATGAATAGGAAGAAGAGTTTAAAAAAGAAGAGTATAAAGAAGAAGAGTATGAAGAGTAAAACGGATAATAATGATAATAAAGATATGAAGAAGAAGAAAAAGACGAGCAACATTAAAACGAGTAAAAAGGAAATAAATAATAAAGTGGGTAATGATAAATTGGGAGTTGTGGAAATGAAAAAGAAAAAGAAGCCACTACCACGTAACACGAAGCGAAAAAAGCATTACACATTAACAAAGAAAGACCTCTACGGTGATGAATAATACAAAATAAATTCAATATTTACTTTTTTTTGTTTTGTTGTTTGTTTATATATATATATATATTTATATATTTCTTCGTTTATTCGATTGTTAAGAATGAATCTCCTACCAAAAAAAAAAAAAGAAAAAGAAAAAAATATAATTAATGATAAAGAAGTCAAGAAATGGAAAAAAAAAAAAAAAAAAAAAAAAAATACTCGAGAAAGTGCATAAGTTTCTATAATTATTTTTTTATAAGAAAAGTTTATTATTATTATTATTTATTGTTTTCTTATGCTAATATCATTTTTATTTGTTTTTTCCCCTCATTTCTTCAATTCTCTTCCTACCCACGTTTTAGTGCGTATATTTTTTTATTATTATTCAATAAGAAGAAAATAGTTTTAAATAAAATTAAACAATCAAAAGAAGAGATTCCAAAACAGTAGTAAAAAAAACAACAACAAAAAAACAAAACGAAAACGAAATAAAGTAATAATTAAATAACCAAAAAAAAAAAAAAAAAAAAGTGAACTAATATATACTATATACATATTCTTAAAAAAAAGAAAATATATTGATCCTTACTTATAGTAGTTAAAAAAAAAAAAAAAAAAGTATTATATATACAAATATATGTATTTATTTTTATGTATATAATTTCATATGATTAATGCTCTCTCCATTTAACGGATCATTATCGGATGTTAACCTCCCACTTGAAGCTCTCGGAGCTAGAGCATTAGTAAAACACGCCTATAAACTTCTACAAACTGAAAACAGTGAAACAGACAGTTCTACAACAGAAGATAAAAAAAATAATAATAGTAATCCTAATAGTAGTAATAGTAATAATGATAATAATAATAATAATAATAAAAGAAAAAATATTATTATGGCCTGTGTCGGGTTACCACTACCAGCTGCGGAGCCAATTAATGAAATAACAGGACGTCGACTTGTGTACTTTGCTCGTAGACAAGAACCTGTAAATATATTAGGCGAACACCGAGCACGATTTCTTCATATTATCTTTCACACCCCAACTTCAACAAAACAAGAAAATGCAAAGGTATTAGAATGTTGTATGAGTGCGTGTGGAACTTTATTAGGATACTCAGATGATGATACGGAATTAATTTGGCACGAGCGCGGTGAGTTATTTGCAACTCGTGTTTCAATTTCTGCAATTGCGTCTATTTATTGTGTTCGAGCTTTACGTTGTTTACACTGTGCTCATGTTGTACCTAAAAGTGAAGTACTTCAACATCTTGAATTACATAAAAAGAATTTAGGAATTCAAATTGGAACTTTCTCAGCACATAAAGTATGGGGAACTGCCTGCGGGGATACGAATTTAATACAACAATTACATAAAGTTCATATTATTGGATCTGGGGCCCAAGGCGATGTGTTATTATGTGAAATTCCAAACTCAAAAGAACAATTTGCATTAAAAAGTATGAAATATATAAAAGAAGAATTAGCAATGGAGTGTTATCATCGGGCGGTGCGATTTATGTCGTTACAACATAAACATTTAATTGAATATTTAGCTGTACGTGTGTTACCAGATAAATTAACAACAGAAATAATAATGCCATTTTATGGAGAAGGCGATTTATTAGGTGTTATTAAACGATTTACTGGAGATAAGTTTAGTGAAAGTTATATTTGTTCCTTAGCATTACAAATTGCCACCGCATTAGCTTTCTTACATGAACGTAATCCACCAATTGTACATGGGGATATTAAAATAGAAAATATTATGTGTTTTAATCATCATCAACAAGTATTATTAACTGATTTTGATACTTCAGCAGAGTTAAGTCTACATCAAAATTCTATTGAAATTCACTTAGGCACCACAGCATGGATGGCGCCTGAAGCATTATATAAAAAAGAATTAATGCCCGCCTCAGATATGTGGGCGTTAGGACTTATCATGTATGTTTTATCAATTCTACCTGATTTTCCAATGATACATAATCCAAATACTGGAGAAGATGATTTATTAAATGCGCTGGTGTGGGGGGAGTATGAAAAAGATGTCCATAATAATAATAATAATAATAATAATAATAATAATAATAATAATAATAATGTTAATACAATGTCACCTTGGGATATAATTGAACAAGCTGCAAATGCTCAAGGTGGTGATAATATGTTTTCTTTTCAAACACCTACACCAAAACATGTACGATTATCTGATTGTATTAAACTTAATATTACAAGAAGAGGATATTCTACCGAATTTGCTCAATTTATATCACTTTTATTGTCATTTGATCCTTCTCAACGTCCTAAAGCTACGGCAGCAACAGAAAAATTAACTGAAATTATGACAAATTTATTTTTATTAGGTGACAAAAAGGCTGATGAAAATTTTAACAATACATGGCATTAAAGAATTAATAAAACAAAAAGAAAAAGAAAAAAAAAAAGTGTAGAATTAAGAAGATATATTTATATATATTTCTAGTGATGAATGCTTCTGGGTGTTTGAATGGGTACTCCGAAATTTTTTTTATTTAAAACGAAGCCAATAAACAAAACACATACACACAAAAAAAAAAAAAAAAAAAAAAAAAAAAAAATAGTGTCGTAATACATCATATTATTTATTTTATTTTATTTTATTTTATTGTATTTTTTTTTTTTTCGTTTTCCTATTATTTACTGTTATCTCTGTTCTTATTATTATTATTTCTCACCTTAAAAAAAAAAAAAAAAGAATATATATATATATATATAATCTTTTTCCCCCTAATTTTCTTTTTTTCTTTTTTTTTCTCTCTCTCTCTCTCTCTGGGTTACGTCTTTGTATGTATGTAAAGAAGACTATTATTGCGATTATTATTGCACTATTCAAACAAATTCAAATTCAAATCAATCATACAAATATCTATATTTACAAAAAAAAAAAAAAAAAATATCTAATATAAATTAAGCGAAGGTTTTTTCTTTTTTTTTTTTTTATTAGTCAATAAAACAATAAAAAAAGGTCCAAAACAATCAAAAGAAAAAAAAAATTTCGAAGACATTTAATATAAATTAAGCGAACGTTTTTTCTTTTTCTTTTTTTTAGTTAATCGAACTAAAAAAAAAAAAAAGTCAAAAAAAACCAAAAAAAAAAAAAATATAATAATATTAACAAAAAAATCTAATATAAATCAAGTGAAGCACTTTTTTTTTTTTTTCAGTCAATAAAACAAAACAAAAAGATAAAAAAAAATAATTAAATAAATTGCAGAGTAAACTTTCTAACAAGAAATCTTCTTCCCCTCCCATCTCCCCTCTAACAAAAAATAATAAAAATAATAAAAGAAAAAAAATGAAAAAAGTGAGAGAGAAAAATATAATAAGAAATTGTATATGGAATCAATTCTCCGGAAAGAAGAAGCGTTCATTACATCACAATTCCACAGACAGTCCCTCGTGGCCTGTATTTATTATAACTCCTAAATTATTATTATTATTATTATTAATTACTATCATCATACTTTTTATAATATCTTCTTTTATTCCAGTAGTACATGCTATTCCGTTTCGATTATATAATGCTACAATAAATAAAGAAATTATTATTGGAAGAGCTGTAGATAGTGTTTTACTTGATCGTGTTTTTATTACTGGAGGAGTTTCAATAATATTTAATATTCCAGCTATGCTTCCTACAATTTTACAAATTAATTTAAAGAATTGTATTTGTGATGGGGGTTCACAAATATATGTCCAAGGATATGAAAATAAAGAGATAACAAGTGAGCAAAGTTTAAAAATGAATGTGAGTGAATTATATGGAAAATCTTGCTCACTGGTGTTTACACATAAATTGCCTCCACATACTAATGTAATAATTCGTAATTCAATTATTATTACAACGGCAGAATCAATAAATTATATTCAAAATAGAAGTTTGAATTTAATTTCTGATATGAATATGATATCTCCACTTTTACTACATCAAACTTCTTTGTTTTCTAATTCACAATTTAAAGTAGAGAAAAGTATATTAAAAACATTTATTACTAGAGGAACTACAATATATATTAATGGTGACCTACAACTTATCTCTAGTGCAATTATATTTGATAGTGTTTCAATGGAAGTATTAAGTAATAATACAGCATATGCTATGAATATTTCACCTACATCATCCCTTAGTATTTATGATAACTCTTTATTTTCTTTTACAAATATAAATATTATGAGTAATGGAGGTGGATTTATGTTAGGGAATAAAGTGAATTTATTTAAATCTATTCTACGTTTTATTAATATTTATGGACATATTTCATCTACATCAACTTCTTTCATTACTGTAAATGGTGGAATGATTGGAATTAATAGTTGGTTTGATATTTATGGTATTTGGGTAATTCATTCTGCAATTTCAGTTGCCTCATTATCTTCTCTTAATTTTAATGGAGGAATATTATCACTTTCAAGATGTAATATTCGTGGAAATACTCTAATAACTGGATCTATTTCTAATAATAATAATAATAATAATAATAATACAAACATATTCGTACAATGTAATCGTGCAGGGGGTAAAATATTACAAAGTGAAAGAGATTATAATGCAGCAGGAATTTCATCGGTTCATATAATATCATGTAATGAATGTAATATAAGAGAAAAATGTTTCAGTGGGTTAACAAATTATTTTTCTGATTGTAAATGTAAATGTTCTAAAGGTGGAATGGGTGAATCTTGTTTACCTTTTGAAGTACCTTTTGCAAAAAAAGCTTTAAATAATAATAATAATAATAATAATAATAATAATACGCAAAATTGTTTAACAGGAGTTGCAGTAACGGAATCTATAACTTTAGGAAATTGGCAATCAACTATTTGCTTAGAAGCCGTTGTATTTACTGGAGTAATTACAATTACAATAGATCTTCATTCAATGGATCCATTTGCAAAAATATTAAATATTAAAATACGTAATTGTATATTTTCTTCTGGTGCCCAATTACGAATTAAAGGTGTTGATAACGATACTGCAATGTTAATGCCACCTATTATTATAGATATAATAAAATTAACTGTAACTGATGGTAATATTATATTTGAAGGAGAACTTCCAGCACATTCTAGTATACTTTTATCAGATTCTATTTTACGTTCAACATTACAAGGTTTATCATATATATCAACAACAAGAGCAGTAACATGTAATGAGGATAATAAATATAAAGATAAATATAAAAATATAAAATATAATTCTATAATTAATTTAAATAATTTACGTCTTGCCTCATCATCACAATTTGTCATAACACGAACCGTCATGATGTGTAAAACTGACAAATGTATACCTATCATTATAAAAAAAGGACTTGAACTTTATAATATGAGTTCTTTTTATATAGATAACTGTGATGTGAATTCTGAATATAGTGTAATACATTTTATTTCATCAAATTTAAATATATTAAGTAGTTCTGTTTTCTCTATACAGAATAGTACTTGGCGAGTACAATCAACTTCTTCACGGATGATAAAAGCATGGAATTGTCAAAATATAACAATAAAAGAAGGAAGTGTATTACAGTTATCAAGAAATAAATTTCAATTAACTGGATCTTTAATAAATATAAATACACTAATATTAAAAGAAAAAAGTTGGCTTCTCTTTCGTGATAATGAGTTTAAACTTTTTAGTGTGATGGGATTAAGAAATTTGGAAGTTGATGATAAAAGTGTATGGTCTGTATTTCGTAATAATTTTTTACCTAGACCTGGTTTGTTAATTGGTCCTACTATGTGGAATTATAATAATAATAATAATAATAATAATAATAATAATAATAATAATAATGAAAATTTAAAAATTAATTGGACTGTTCATGTTATGTGTAACTACCGATCTGGTACACTCATGACGGAATACAATTCTCTTTTTATGGGTAATAATAATAATAATAATAATAATAATAATAATAATAATATGAAAGTAAATTATCATGAATGTCACAAATGTGTTGCAGATGCCTTATGTTTTAATGAAAAAACTTTAAAAACTGAAAATGAAAATTGTGATTGTCAATGTGTTAACAATGGATATGGTGATATTTGTTTACCAACGCCTATTCCAAACTCTATTGGACTTTCTGAATCACTTATATTTAATTCAAATGAAATTTCATGTGTAAATGGTGGTATAATAAGTAATATTATATCTCCTGCTCCTGGTGTTTCTGGTTTATGTTTTATTGGAGTTCAATTTAACTCCCCTATTACTATTAACTTAGCTGAATTTACACCTAAAATACAAGGAATTAATATTACATTTATACAATGTAAATTATCAGGTATTCGTTTTATTGGAAGTCAAAGGTGTGCATTATATTTAAATTTTACTGGTTCTATAGTTAATAAGGGAGATATTACATTTGAGGAAACACTAGGTATGAATTCAAGTATTAATATTATAGATAGTATTATTGATACTACAAATACTTTCGGTCTTGTATTTAATGCAGAAATTAATAAACATTCTATGATTTTTTTATTAAGAAGTTCTATTACAGCAACAGAGCAAGCTATATCATTTCAATCTGATGTTAAATTCAGTGAAAGTAGTTTTATTATACAAGATTGTCGATTAGAAGCTGTTTCACCATTTGCTTTTGAAAGTAATGCAATTAAATTTCGTTCTCTACATATTGAAAAAGGAGGTTTAGTAATTTTAATAAATACAAAAATGATTGCAGGAAATGGAATTATGCTTTTTGATGCTAGTCATATTGCATCTACTGGACAATTTATATTATTACGAAATATATTAATGAGTCGAGAAAATTCAGAAGGAACTGCACTTTTATATAAATTAAATGATTTAAATATATCTAATGGAGGTAAAATACGTATAATGGAAAATACTATAAAAGGAGTTTCAATTGATTATGTAAATAAACATTTTTATAAAACTATAACTCTTACAAATGCTTCAACGGCTATTATATTTTCCCATAACTATTTTGAAGGTAGTATTAATGCATTTGAAACACAAGCAATTAATATAACTTCACCAGCAAAAATTTTTATTGGATGTAATAAAAATAATGGTTCTCTTATAAGTTTAACTCATACATTTAAAGAATTTACAAGAGGTGTTGTAAAATTTAATTGTGATACATGTGATCAGGAGGCAATATGTCAAATGCCTAATACAAACTCTGAAGGAATTCCAGTAAATGAAAATAATATTAATTCATGTTCATGCAATTACTTAAATCAAAAAGAATGCCCATTATGTATACCAGTGAATATACCAAAAATACCAAAAATTGCAATTCCAGAAGAACCTATAAATACAGATATAAATTGTATTACAAATACTTTACTACAAAATATTTCATTAAATATTCGAAAAACACACCATTGTTATATTGGGGTTACTTTTAGTGGTGAAAATGCTACAGTAATATTTTTACTAAGGAGAATGCCACTAAACTATCCTATTAATATTACTTTTATAAATTGTAAATTTATTAATGGAGCTGCTTTACATTTTATAGGTGGTCGTGAAACAGCTAAATCTAAAGGTGTACATATTCATTTAAGTAATATTATAATGAAATCTTCCGTGATATTTTTTTCAAATGCTCTTCCTCAAGGTATTAATATTTCTATAACAGAAGTAGATGCTATGCAAGAATTTGTTACTTTAATTCCTAATGGAATATCTAATAGATTTGCTCCTGTAGTAGTTAATCATATTGTACTTTCTAAAAGATCTTCACTAATGATAAGTAATATTAAAGCACGTGGTGGACCTTTTACACAAAATGCTTATATTCGTGGATGTGGTATATTTTCTAGTGGATCATTAACACTTTTAGATGGAAGTTTATTTTATATTCAAAATTCACTATTTTCAGGATATGATGATATGATTTATTTAGATGGTCATACTTTAGTAAAAGATAAATCTGTATTTACATTTATAAATAATAAGTTAATGTCTGGATCTAGTCTTTTATACAGTAAATATATAACTCTTGAAAAATATGGGATTTTTCGTATGATTGAAAATATTGGTAATGTAAGGTATGGAATTTATATGTATGAAAATTGGAATTTATATCAAAAGAGTTGGGTGGATTGTCGAAATAATAATATTTATCATGCACCAATAATTTATCCTGTATCTTTTTCAGGTATTAATATTGATAAAACTAGCATAATATCACTAGTTGGAAAAAGCAAAGATGCCAAAGCATTTTCTACACCACTCATAAAACAAAATTCTTCATCAGGTTATAAGTTTATTATAAGTTGTTTTTCATTTGATAAATTATTGGAAAATAATACAGAAAAAGGACGTATATTAGGAGTAACAAGTAAAATAGAATGTGAAATTTGTACAAAAGAAAGTTATTGTTTTACTCCACTAACAAGTTCTATAAGTGATTGTAAATGTAAATGTACAGAAGGAGGATATGGAGATGCTTGCCTTCCTACATTTATAACTTTACCAACTCCTTTATTACAAACTTCACAACAGTCTTTACTTCCTTTATTAACATTTAATGAATGTTTATCTAATTTAGAAATTTATTCACTATATGATACAATAGGTAAAGGAGTTTCTTGGATTTGTTATCGTAATGTAACTTTTCGAGGTCCTTTTACACAATTAATTGTTGATATTGGAGCAATGTATGGAAAAATTATAAATATAATTTTTGAAAATTGTCAATGGTTGCAAGGGGCTTCACTTGTGTTGTTAGGAAATCCTAATGAATCTGTAAGTTATTTAAATATTTCTATAATACATAATACCTTTGAAGATTCTGTACTTACTCCTACTGGTATTTTCCCACCGAATACAAATATTTATATTTATAATAATTATTTTAATGTAACAAGAGCTGTGGCGGCATATGGATTACTTCTTGATTATACATCTTGTATTTTAACAGAAGGTTTAAAATTGCGAAATCATTCTTCTCTTAAAATTGTAAATAATATATTTTTAATTTCTGGATCTGGTTCTATAGTAGTTAGTATAGGTGAAAATGGTATGGAATTAAAATCAAATTCATTATTCGCCCTAACAAATAACAAATTTACAGTAACTGATAATGGTAAGGCAATTTTACAAATTTCAGGTAAAGATAATTCTATAGGAAAATCATTACAAGTACAGGATAATTCTGTGATTGCATTTGAAAAGAATATTATTTCTGGTACTTTAAATAATTTTGTAAAGTTTTCTACTATTTCTTTAATTAATAAATCTGCTTTATTAATAGAACGTAATGGTGGACTTGTGGTATCAAGTGTACTTTATATAAATGGTAAAGTTATATTTTATAATGCTTGGATACGCATATTTAAGAATGCTGCATATAATAACGCTGCTATTTTATTTCATATTGGTTCTACTATTAATATGCAACAATCTCATTTAATAGTATCAGGTAACAGTATTTCTCCTATTATTAATGGAAAAGTTGGTTCTATTGTATTATTTGAATCAAATGTTTCTGATCAAATATATAAAGACGCATCTCTTATTCTAGCATGTAATATAATAAATGGAGAAGTAGTACAAGATTATGAAAATATTCCAAGTAATTTAAAATATGAAGTTTTAAGTTGTGATGATAATAATAATAATAATAATAATAATAATAATAATAATAATAATAATAAATGCAAGAGAGAAACTTCATGCTTCCCTGCGTATACAATTTCAACTTTTAATAATAATTGTACTTGTATATGTTCACAAGGTGGTTACGGTGATAGATGTCTCCCAGTAAATGCCTATGAAATTTCTAATTATAATTATAATTCTAATTATAATTATAATTCATGTATACAAAATATAAATATAACATGGGATGTATTTGCTGGTTATGAAGAATCAGATATATGTTACACAGGTGTAACCTTTACTTCAGATGTTATAATAAATATAAGTGTAATGTCTGGAAATATTCGTAATGTTAAATTTGTAAATTGTACAATGATTGGAAATGCGAATTTATATATTTTAGGTTGGAAAATAACTCCATCTACTGAAAATAAAGTAAATGTGTGGATGAGTAAAATTATATCACTTACTGGTGGTGGTATTTTATTAGCAAATATATTTCCTTCTACATCACATATAACTTTAATAGATTCCATACTTATTGCACCAAAACCTATTATTTATCACAATCATTATAACATAAATAATACATCGGCATGTTTGGTATTATATAATATGAATTTAATTAAAAGTATACTAACTATTGCTCGTACACAAGTAGCTACAGTAAATAATAATATATTTGGAATTTTAATAAATGGTGAAATGCAAATTTCTTCTGGTGGGGCACTAAATATAAATCATTTATCAGCACAATCAAGACTTGGATTATGTATAGCAATTAAAGGAAATATTATTGTTAGTAATGCATCTATTTTTACAATTATGGATAGTGAATTCCTACTTTGTAAACATGCTGTTGCTTTTTATGAAAATATAAATATAATTCGTTCTGTAATGGCCTTTGTACGAAGTAATTTTTTTTCAACACAGATTTTTGCATTAAATTTTAAATCTAAAATAAGTTTTAATGATAATTCCATGTTATTAATGAAAGGTAATACACATGATAGTACAAAAGCAGTCATGTTAAATTCTGATATTATTGAAATAAAAAATGGTAGTACACTAAATTTTGTACAAAATCATGTAAGATTTTCACAGATAATATCTTCAACTCTAAAATTTGATAATAATTCACATTTACGTGTATCATGTAATACTATTGATGGAATTGTTTTAAAAACATCTAATGATTATGCTATAGCTGGATTTGATAATATTGAACATATTAAAATTATTGAATGTAATACTTGTGAAAAGGATATTTACTGTTATTTACCCAGAACAATATCCGTGAGTTATCAAAATGAAGATTGCTTATGTATGTGTAATAATAATAATAATAATAATAATAATAATAATAATGGTTATGGTTATGGTGAGGCATGTTTACCTGTTAAATTATTAAAATTACCACTACCTCCTTCTAGTGATAATACTGTAATTTCATTATTTGAAATAAAAGAAAAAACAATTAATTCAGAAATTATTATACCAAAAGGAGTAAAAGAAGTAAGTTTACGTCATATTATACTTGACGGGGTTCAGATGGTAATATATTTACCTTGGTTATCATCTCATAATATTCGTATTGCTGTTCAGAATGTAACATTACGAAATAATTCGGTTTTATATATAATGGGAGAAACAAGTGTACGACAGTTGAGATTAAATTTAAATAAAGAAAATAATAATAATAATAATCATCATCATAGTCAAAGAGTTGAATTATCATTCTGTAATGTGGAATCTTTTAATGGTGTTATTGTACTTACTGGAGTATTTCCAACACAATCTGTGTTAACAATGACAGACTCATTACTTATCACTTCAGAGAAACTACATTTAAAATTTTTACCAAATTTAAATACCGCACAATATACTTCTGCTTTTGTTTTATCTGATTTACAACTTATAAGTTCAGTTTTTATTATAAATGGTGTAAATTTCCTTACACTTTCACCTCAAGGAAGAAATATTGTAACAGAAGGTTCAATGTTAAAATTAATAAATAGTGCTTTCACATTAGACTCAGTTTCTCTTGGAGGTGATTATGCATTTTATATAAATGGATCTGTGATATTATCAGAGGAGTCTGTATTACGTATTTCAGAAAGTAAATTTTACACAACTCATCCATTAATATTTTCAAAAGGAATTAAATCTAATAATTCTGCTCTTATCATAAGAGAAAATACAGCTATAGCAAGTTCTGAGGCTTTCTTAACATTACGAGAAGATGTTTCATTTATTTCTGGTTCATGGTTATCAATTCGAGGAAATATTATTAACGGAATACAGAACATTATATCAATATCACAATCACAAGAATCTTATTCTTCTTCATTAGTAAAAGCAGCAGAGTTTAATCAAAGTACATTTACATTATATGAAAATATATTTGCTGGTTCAGTTATTATGGATGGATCTATTATATCACCTGTTAAAACAAATGGAAAGTTTATTGTAGGTTGTATGAGGCAAAATAATAATAATAATAATAATAATAATAATAATGGAAAAGAAATTCCTGTTTCACATTATAAAGCTTTTGGTATTATAGGATATACTCAAACTCTTCCTTGTGATGTGTGTGATACAGATGTAAATTGTTTTGCCCCCAAAACAAATTCAGTTTCTTATTCTTCTCATAATTCTAATTCTAATTATAATTATAATTGTCTATGTAAATGTAAAGAGAATGGATATGATTCGGAATGTCTTCCAATACATTTACCACGTCCTATTGGATGTAATCGTACAATTTCGTGCCCAATGTTAACTATAACTGTTATGGAAGAAGAAGAAAATAATAATAATAATAATAATAATAGAAATAAAACAAAATTAAAATTAAATGATATTCGTCAAACTGAAGATTCTGATATCATAATAAAGCAACAACAACAACGAAAACTTTATATTTCAATTCCACCTCCATTTCGTTGGGTAAATGAAAAAGATTTACGTCCATATTTAAAATATATATTAAATTCTCCAATGCAACCGCATGGGTTTAGTGGACCTTATGGAGATTTATTACGAAATGCAACATTAAAACATCATGCAACTAACCCAGAGCGTACATTAGAGTTATATATTCCAATATCAAAAAATTATTTTATTGGAATTGATGAACATATTATATTAGAAATCACCCCACGCGTGTTACATGATGGATGCATTGGAGTATTACGAGGATCTTTTACAATAACTTCTAACACCCCAGCAGAATTAACAAGAGCTATTTCAGTTATAAGTGGAATAAGTGCAACTTCAGCTGTCGCGGCTGTTGCAATTTCTGGTGGAATTTCTTCTATTATTGAAGTTCAAACATTTAGCGTGTTAACGCGATTTGCATGTGCCCCCGCGTATGAAAATGCAAGTCTGTCATGGTTGCCATATTTTCTTTCACTATTTGCAAACTTTGGTGAAATATATATGATTATAGGAAATGCAATTATAACTTTTATATTTGCAGGATTACATTATATATTAACTTTTATAGTGCAA
Source organism: Trypanosoma avium (assembly GCA_030849755.1). NCBI lineage: Eukaryota > Euglenozoa > Kinetoplastea > Trypanosomatida > Trypanosomatidae > Trypanosoma > Trypanosoma avium. Next base: position 19,364 of record JASANY010000858.1, read on the forward strand.
CGTTGTCGGTTAATTGATAGAGTGGAGGCAAAATCTATATTACGTTTCCCAGGAATTTCATATATCATTGCATGTTTTATGTATCCTGGTATATTTGTAAATTCTCTTTTCATATTAACTATGCCTCATCAAGCTAATTTACAACATTATATTGTGGGAATTATTGGAACTTTATATAGTGCTATTTTTCTTGTAGGTGCTTGTTTATATATAGCACGCCGAAGTAGTTCTGAATTTATTTTATATAATCAATTTAAAAATCATTCTTTTTGTATTCGTTGGCTTTGTCCTATTGGGTATTGGACTCCAATAGAAGAACGTCGAATGCATGGAGGAATATTTGGAAATATGAAAGGAAGTTATATTTATGCTTGCATTTTCCCACTTTCTATATTATCCATTGTAGGGATTATAACTTCTATTCAACCTAGAATACAATATTGTTATATTTTATATTTTTGCATGGCCGCTGTTTTTATTATTGGAGCATTAGTTGTGGCATTTACAAAAATGATTCGATCTATTTTTTTAACAATAATGCAATCGATAAGTTTTTTCTGTTTAGCAATATTATGTTTAGTCAATGGAGTTATTTATCTTTCTCCAAGTGATATTGCAGTTCAAACACACGCAGCAATTGTATTATTATTAGTATGTGTGATATTAATATTAACTGTATATGGATTAGTATTATGTGTTTTTGAAAGTCAACGCTGGAGGAATTATAGAAAGCAGAGTAGCCGCACAAGAGAGTCTTCTGCTCCATTTGATAATAATAATAATAATAATGAAAATAATAATGAAAATAATAATGAAAATAATGATGAAAATAATGATAATAATAATAAAAATAATGAAGATAATAAAAAAATAGTAAAATAAAATAATAATAAAAATAATGAAGATAATAAAAAAAAAAATAGTAAATAATAATAATAATAATAATAATAATAATAATAATGAAAATAATAATAATTTTTATTATTCAACTGATAAAGGGAAGGAAGAAGCAAAGATGCACAAGAGTACTTCAACTGTAGATCCAATTGTTTAAATAAATGATAAAAAAATGAAAAAAAAAAAAAAAAAAATGAAATAATAAACCCAAATTTATAAATATATAAATATATATATAAATAACGATAATAAAATAAATTTAAAGATATCTGAAATGTTTTTTTTTTTTTTTTTGGAAATATTGTTTTGGGTTTATAAATTCAAGAACAACAAAATTTAATTTTTTTATCTTTTAAAAATAAAAAAAAAAAAATAAAAAAAAAAAAAAAAAAAAAAAAATTCGAAAAAAGAGACAAAATCGATCGTAAACGTACGAAAGCCTTTTTTTTTTTTTAATTTATTAATGAACGAGTGGATGAAATTTTTTTTTTTATTTTATTTTTTATAACAATAAACAATACAATGAGTTAACAAATACAATTTATTTAACTAATAAATTCTGTGGAAAATAAATTAATAATATTATATAAATAATTTTTAATATCATGAGCGTTTTTTATTTTTATTTTTATTTTTTTAAATATTTCATGTATGTAATTTTTATATACATGAAAATTTTTTTCTTTAAATAAGAAATTACGTGGAATTAAAAACTAAAAATATTTTTATCAGTTGAAAGATTTCTTTTTATTATTATTCTTTTTTTTTTTTTTGCTTCAGATACATCTGCCAGAAAAGAAAAAAAAAAAAAAATGAATTTATGGCAGAAAAAAAAAAAAAAATCAAAGATAATTTCTTTTTTTTTCATTTAATAAGATATGAAAATTTCTGTGTGTGTGTGTGTGTGTTTGAGAATTTTTTTTTTTTTTTTTTTGATTTATAAATTATATATAATTATTATTATTTGAAAGGGGGATTGATGGGTATGGGATAAAATTTATGATATTAAATAAATATATATATAAATATATATATATGTTTATATTTATATATTTTTTTTTTTCTTTCTTTGAATTGTGACCATTTACATGATATTAAAGAGTAAAACTCATTCTATATATCTGTAAATATATATATTATTTTTTTTCTTTTCTATTTATTTATTTTTCTTTATATATATATATATATAAATATAAATATAATTAAATATTAGTTTGTAAATATATTAAAGTGCAAAATGTCGTCTAATTCTCCCAAAGCAAAGTTAACTATAAATAATAAACGCTCCCGCAGCCCATCCCCACCAGCAACTCCTCCTCAAAAGAAAACAAATTTAAATTTAAAAACAAATTTAAATTTAAAAACAAAATCAAAATCAATTTCAAGAAGTAAAACTCCCTCACCACGTCGATCCCCAACTTTAAAAAAAGAAAATAAATCAAAATCCCCAACCCCAACACCTACAATATTAAATGATAATTTTCCTTCAATTATTTCAAATAAAATTTCTGTAATAAATAATGATCATTTAAATATAACTTTAGATGAAGGAAAGAAAACAAAAGAAAGTATTTGGAGTCAAGTGGAGCCATTTCAACGTAAAACACAAAATAAAGATTTTAAACCTACTGAAATGTTAAAATTTATTACTTGGAATGTTGCCGGCCTGCGTGGGTTATTAAAAAAAGATAATAAAGCAATTGAAAAATTATTAGAAAGTGAAAAGCCAGATGCATTATGTTTGCAAGAAACAAAGTTAAACCCAGAGGATCCGCAGAATATAACATTAGGAGAAGTGAAGGGATATAAGTTTATTGATCATGCGTGTCGAGCCAAAAAAGGATATTCAGGGACGCGAACATATATTAAAGATTCTATTGCAACAGAATATAAAACAATTTCAGTTCGTGGATTTAATTCTATAAATTGTGATAATAATAATAATAGTAATAATAGTAATACTGATGGAGATGATGAAGGGCGAGTATTAACAACATATTTTGGTACAAATAATAATAATAATAATAATAATAATAATAATAGTTTTGCATTAGCGTTAGTAAATACATATATTCCCAATAGTGGAATGAATTTAGAACGACTTCCATATCGATATAAAACATTTGATGTAAAAGTACGTCAACACTTATGTGCATTATCAAACTCCTGTAAACCCATTAATAATAATAATAATAATAATAATAATGAACCTTTAACAGGATTTATATGGACTGGAGACTTAAATGTTGCTGAACGCGATTATGATCGTTACTTTGCTGGAACTTATAAAAATATGCAAAAGTGTAGTGGATTTACTCCAGAAGAACGTGCCTCATTTCGTGAAACACTTCGAATTACAAATTCTTTTGATAGTTTTAGAATGTTATATCCTAAAGCTGCCCCAGTGTATACTTTCTGGTCTGCAAGAATTAATGGAAGAGCTAAAGGATTAGGCTGGCGTTTAGATTATTTTGTAATTTCACAAACATTAGTGAATCGTGTGGTGGATTGTTTTACAATGCCGCAAATAATGGGAAGTGATCACTGTCCAGTGCAATTGTGGTTAAGGAAATAAATAATAATATTATTAATTAATTAATAATAAATAATAAATAATAATAATAATAAGGGAGGAGTACTTGATACACTGGATTATATATATATATATATATATATATATAATTAGTAGTGTTGAATATAATTGAAATAAATAATGTGATAGGGGTTACAATATGAAGTGGAGGAAAGAGGAAGAAGAAGAAGAAGAAGTGGGTTGTAAGAGAAGAAAAAGAGTAAATTGTTCGATATATAAATAAATAAAGAAATAGATTATGACGTTTGAATAATAAATTAAAGTAATATGGGAAAACAAAAAACAAAAAATAAAAAAAAAAAAAATGAGTAGAATACATAAAATGAGATTACATATCGGTTCTATATTTTTTTTATTTTTATTATTACTCTCTTTCTATACATATAAACATACATACATACATATTTGTTCTCTTATTCTGATTATTACTATTTATATTGTTTTTCTTCTACTTATTATTATTTTTATTATTATTTTTTTTTTTATTTGAAATCACTCACACCTATAATATTAGTAACAAACACACACACACACACAAAAAAAAAAAAAAAAAAAAAATCATATCAAAGCACAAAACACAAAAGTATATTACAATGCAGCAGGATATATCTAATACAAGTAATAATAATAATAATAATAATAATAATAATAATAATAATAATTATCCTAGTGCCCCCCAGCGACAGTGGGAGATGAATAACTCTGTCATTACAGATAATAACTTTTCAAACCCCAATACAAAACTTATGAAAGAATTACATAAGAGTCAGCCTTGGAAAACATCTCCGCATTATTTTCAAAATGTTAAAATTTCTGTTCTTGCGGCTTTACAAATGATGATGCATGCCCAACGTGGCCGGCCTAATATTTCTCAATCCTCTTATAATAATAATAATAATAATAATAATAATAATAAATTTTCATCAATATCAAGAAAAAAACAAGAAGAAGGAATTAAAAACAATTATAATTCTAATTTTTCTCATTCTCATTCTAATAATAATAATAATAATAATAATGAACCTCAACATGAAAATTGGTTTGAAGTAATGGGATTATTACTAGGACACTTTCAACAAAATACATTTACAATTACAGAAGCCTTTGCATTACCAGTGGAGGCTAGTGAGGTGGAGTGTTGCATGCATGAGGCCTCACAATTATATATGTTAGACTTCTTACACTATCATCAGCGTGGGAGTAAAATACGAAAAGTAAAAGAAATTTATAAAGAAAAAGCAAATAAACAAGAAATGAAAGTACATGAAAACGAAGAAGTAAAAGAAAAAGATAATAATAATAATAATAAAGAGTTAGAAGAATTAGAAGAAGAAGGATGTGTGGGTTGGTATCACAGTCACCCAGGCTATGGATGTTTCTTATCCGGCACAGATGTTAATACACAATTTATAGGACAAATAACACAAGACCCATGGCTTGCAATAGTAATAGATCCTGTGCGTACATTAAGTAGTGGGAAGTTAGAAATGCGAGCGTTTAGAACTTATAATAATAATAATAATAATAATAATAATAATAATAATAGTTATTCTGAGAGAAATCAAGGGGATATATCTGGAGAAGGGATACAGGGGGTTTCTGGTAGATATGGGAATTCAACATGGAAAGAAACTTCTAATTTCTATAATAATAATAATAATAATAATATATCAACTTCTCGAATTAAAGACTATGGAGTACATGCTCATTGTTATTATGAAATTCCAATAACACTTGTGCGAAGTAAATATGATGCCGCACAATTAGATCGATTATGGTGTCGATATTGGGCTTTAACATTTAATATAAATTCAATTATTTCAAATAAACAATTTACAACTCAGCAAATACATCAACTCGCAGATTTACTAGAAAATCAAACAAATGAAAAAAGTAAAGGGATATTTAAGAAAGAAGAATATCAGTATAATCGTGAGCAGCAGAAAAAACAAAAACACAGGCAAATACCAAATAAACAAGATAAATTAAAAAATGAAGAAGAAATATTAAATGAAATTGAAATGTTTAAACAAAATAATATTCAAGTACGATATTTAACTTCTGCATTATCGTCAGAGATGATATTAGGTGGAACACTTATGTCAGTTAAAAGGTCTGCATTTTTGGCGTAGTTAAAATCAGATTTATTTTATTTTATTAGTTATATTTTATTAGTTTTTATTTTGAATTATAAGGGAATACGAAAGAAATAGAAGAAGGAGTGAAAAAAAAAAAAAAAAGTGAAAATGTAATGATATTATTATTATTATTATTATTATTATTTTAAAAGTATATATATATATATATATATATATATATATTTCCCACATGATTTTTCTTTTTTCCTTGAAATATTAGATTTTTCAGGGAAAAACAAAAACAAAAAAAAAAGTACTAGTGAATTAAATTTAAAAATTCTCTTGTTTTTTTTACACTTATATATCAAAAAAAAAAAAAAAAAGAGAGAGAGAGAGAGAGAAATATATAGTATTATAATCTAATACATAAAATATTCTTTTTTTTTTCCTTCCCTCCCTTGAATACCTTTTTCTCTTTTTTTATTTTTTTTATTACTATCACATAGCTATTCTACTAAGGAAAAAAAAAAAAAAGCTAATAAAATATTAAATAGTAATTGTTTATTGTTCAACAACAACAAAAAAAAAAAAGAAATAATAATAATAATAATAATAATGCGCAGTTTCTTTATAAGACAAAAGAGTCTTTTACTTTTGTGTAATTGTACTGTTCAACAACGTATGATTTCTGTATCCCACTCTACTGCAAATACTGTTAATAATAATAATAATAATAATAATAATAATAATAATAATAATGCTATTAATACTAGTTCAGGTATATCTCCAATGCCATATAAGTCCACCCACAAAAGCAATGGAGATTCTGAAGTATTACACAAACAAAATATTAGTTTGAAATATAATAGTGTAAATACAACTAATACTATTAATAATAATAATAATAATAATAATAATAATAATATAGAAAAAAAAGAAGAAATAAAAAATATTCAACCAAAACAAAATCTTGCCTCCTCACGTTCCTCGTGTAATGAAGAAATTGGAAAAGTCCCCACACGCTCTCTCTCTCCTTTACAAAAACGTCAATTACTTTACAAACATAAAGCTATTTTCTCTCTCTCCCCTCAAGCACTACGTCGAATTAAATATCTTTTACAACAATTTAAAGAAAATTCACAAAATTCAAAAGAAAATGAAAAAAAAGAAATTCCTGATGGGATTCGTATTAGTGTGCGTCGAAGAGGATGTAGTGGATATAGTTATACTGTAAATTATCATTATCCAGAAAAACAACAAGTAAATGAAAATATATCATTAACGAATAATAATAATAATAATAATAATAATAATAATAATAATAAAGGAATATTACAAAAAGGTGATACAGTCGTAGAACAAGATGGAATTAAAGTAGTTGTAGATAATGATGCATTATTTTATGTCATTGGAACTGAAATGGATTATATTGTACGTAATGTAGAAGAAAAGTTTACATTTCGAAATCCTAATCAAAAGTATTCGTGTGGGTGTGAGGAGAGTTTTATGCCGTTTGATGTGGATGAGCAGGAGTAAATAATATATATATATATATTTATTTGGTGTTATATATATATATATATATATATATTTATTTGGTGTTATATATATATATATATATATATTTCTTTTTTTTTCTGTTTATGTATTTGAAAGCGATTGAAATGCACTTTGCGTTATAAATGAAAAGAATAATCGAACGATGCTGTATTAAATAAAAAAATAAAATAAAAAAAACTTAGTATTGTTAAATTTTAAGATTTTTTTTTTTTTTTTTTTTAATTACTTATTTCTACTCCTTTCTTCTTATTTTTACTACCATTTCTATTACTATTTTTTTTTTTTTTTTCTTTTCAGTTACTTTTATTCTTTGTGCCCTCAAAAAAAAAACAAAAACAAAAAAAAAAGGACTTTTTTTCGTTATAAAAAGATAAATTCTTTTTGATTTCTAAACTAAATATATTTATTTTTCCTCTTTTCTCTCTCTAAAAAAAAAAAAATAATAATAATAATAATTAGAAGGACAGAAATACAGAAATTATTCCTCTCACTTTTCCCCCTTTTTTAAGAGAAATTTATTTTAAACATTTAGATTGGTAGACATTGACTCAATATATATATATATATATATTTATTTATTTATTAAAATGGTTTTTTTCATAAATGCTGCGACTGAATTATTAGGAAAGAAACATAACATTCGACTTCAATTTCACGAACACCCAATTCTGCAAGAGTTAATTAACGCAATGGAATTTCAATTTACTTCTATTATTAATCAGAATAATAATAATAATAATAATAATAATAATAATAATAATAAATTAATGTTAGTATTAATTTCAGTCAATTCTTTATTATTATATGATGATTACACTTCTCACTGGGTGGAACTTTACAGTGCTGCACAATTATCAACAGACTGTCAAGTGTACATTTCACACCCACAAATAAAATTCAATAATAATAATAATAATGAAAATCTACGAAAAACACAAAGAAAAAGGAAAACAATAAAATTAATAGATATTATGAAAGGACAACCTAAAACTATTCCAACACCTAGTATAACAATTATTTGTAATAACTCTTCTTCTTCGTTATCTCCACAAAAGAGAATGGATATGATACATTCTCCTAGTACTAGTAATCTTAAATATATTATTTTTAATAATAATAATAATAATAATAATAATAATAAACCATGGCAATTAATGAGTCTTACTGAAAAACTCCGTGTAGTATTTAATAAAATTGATATGCATAATAAAGGTTATTTACTTTATACAGATATAAAGCGAGCAATTGAGGCGCAGCGGCATTATTTTATAAATTATTCTGCAGAATCTCTTTTTACATTAGCAGATCAAGACAATGATGGATATATTTCATATAAAGATTGGGTTGGGTTTGCTGCACATAAACCTGAAGTGATGGAATCATTGTTTCATTTATCTATTTAATCTATACTAGTAGAATGTTGTGAATCTTTAATAATAATAATAATAGTAATAATAATAATAATAATGGTCGGTTGTTACGTTTGCAGTCAACATCAGTATTTGAATATTTCTTTCTTTTTATTTACATTCTGTGTAATATATGTAGTACAATCTCACTCCCACTCTCTCTTTCTCTTTTGATCAATCAATCATTTCACATTGTATTTTAATTAGAAAGACCATATTAATACTATTTATTTATTAAAATATTTAAATAATAATAAATACAGGATCGCTTCTTTTTTTTTTTTTATATTATAACATGTATGTTTTTTTTTCTTTCTTTTTTTTTATAATTTTTTTTATTATTATTAAGAGCAAGAGGGAGAATATATAATTATTCCATTTTTTTCTTATATACATCATTACATAGAAAAATTACATCAACACTATCGCTAACAGCAAAAAAAAAAAAAAAAAAAAAAAACAACAACAACAACAACAAAAGAAATAAAAGTAATAATAATAATTATTAATATTATTATTACAAAAACAAACATTAATCCCCAATGTCTAGTCGACTTACTTCTAACACAAGTATTGGCCAACGCCCACGTCGGTAATTTCGTAATAAATGCTCCGCTTTCTTTTTTAAAGAATTAGACAAGGGCCTCGCCTCTCCTTATATTATATTATATTATATTATCTTCAGGAATATTATTAGCGCTTGCTGGTTGCAAATTATTAAAACATTATATTAAAGCCAAATCAACACGCGAATGTTGTTTGGCGGCGGACACACTCGCGTGTTCCTCTCAGTGATGCTCATAATATATTTTGGGGAATTCAACCTAATAATAATAGTAATATTAATCACACAACTAGCCCACATATTGGAGAATTCATAACAGAAGAAACTGAAAATACACTGCGGCGGCCAACACTTGTAATAAGTGAGACAAGTGAATTAAAAAGTAATTATAATAATAAAGAAATGCAAGTCACTTGTATGGAATTGCAAGAATGTGAGGCTGAGGTGGGGGCAGATGTGGTCTATCGAAGTGTACATTATATAGAAGGAGGAAATAATAATAATAATAATAATAATAATAATAACGCATCCAAAACAATAATTGAAGATAAAGGAAAGAAGCTAAAAAAAGAAGAAAAAGAAGAAACTTCTTCATATATTTCTCGAATGCCAGCACGTGGGGCCTCAATTGTTCACGGAATGATAAAATGTCGTTCTTTTTCTTCTTTAAATAATTGTATACCTTTTCCAGGTCATCTTGAAAGTGAATATGCTCGTAAAATGATGTTAGCATTAGCTCCAGTTCATATATGAAGAGATATAGCACAAACTTCACTTCCTGTACGTTTTACTGGTACAAAAGAAATTTCTATTTCAACACTTGTGTGTGGACTTCATAGTGGAGAAATTCCTCGTTGGTTAAGTTCTGTTTTTCCAAATTTTAATGTTGATGTTGTAGAGCGTGATGGAACTTTAGCTAGAATATGTAGACGCTTTTTAGGTTTTCATGAATCGAATAATTTACATCTTTATATTGCAGATCCTGTAGAATTTTTACATGGAATTACCTCACATGTTATAGATAGACGTTATGATCTTATTATGTTAGATAATATGGATGCTTCAGGGCATCTTAGTACAAAATATGGGAGATTAGAATTTATAAATAGTGTTCGTAATAGTTTAACAAGTGCTGGTTGTGTGATAGCAGCTTTACCGAATAAAGATGGGATTTATTTATATAATATTATTCAAAACTGGCGTGTTGCATTTGCAGGTCGAACTGTTATATTAATTCATTCTATAACTTCTCCTCATACAATGTTAATAACATTTCAAGATGATGCTGAGAGAGGAAAAGCAAATTTTGGAACTGTTGGAAGTGTAGAGGAATTTAAAGATTTAATTCGAACAAAAATTTCACATTATGGGCCTCGACGCGTACAATTTGATATGACGCGTGAAATATCAGAGGAGTCATTTCGAGTACTTCGACCTGGAGTCGTGTACCCAAATGAAAGTTATCTCCCAGTAGGACACCCACAATTAAAAGATATAAATTTAGAGGGAAATTATTATTATTATTATTATTATTATTATGATTATTATTATGATTATGATTCTAATATAAGTTCTAGTAAAACATGGGGAGGTTGGCTGCGGTGGTGGACTTCGACTTGGCTTTCACCAACACAACGCACAGATTTAGAGAGGATGGGACGATAAAAAGAATAAATGAGGAAGAGGGGAGTTTATTATTTATTTATTTGTTTATTATTATTATTATTTTATTTTTTTCTGTATCTATCGTGAAAAATATAATGAAGGTATTATTTTTTTTTTTTTTTATCTCTCTCTCTCTCTCTCTCTCTGTGTGTCTGTTTATCTGTTTTATTTTTTTTTATTTTGTTTTTTTTTAAATTTCTCAGTGTATATATATGTATTTGAAAAAAAAAAAAAAAATTATTTTCTTTTCTATACATATATATGTATAAAATGTATTCTACTTAATGAAATACCTTTTTCTTTTTTCCCAAAGTATGTTTCTTACTAAGATAAGTGTATATACATATTCATATACATAGTAAAAAAAAAAACAAAAACAAAAAAAAATCAAATAATAATAATAAAGTAGTCCCCATTATAGGTGGAAATTAAAACATATTTAACTAAAATATAAACATATATATATATAAATATAAATATAAATATAAAAATATGTTTGGTGTAACAGTAATTGCTGTAACAAAGGTTATCATTGCCGTTTGTATTGGTGCCTTTACAAGTCGTAAAATTCCCAACGCCTCCGTAACAGTTCGAGATTTCAGTTATATAATTGCAAATGTTTTATTACCTTCTTTAACTTACTATAATACTGCAACTTCTGTGAATGCAGAGTTACTTATTCGTTGCTCTGTTTTAATATTTTTTGCCGTTACTATTATCAGTATTGGACTTATATTAGGTCTCATAACATCCCGTATATTATTTCGTGTTAAATCTACTGGTATTCCACATGAACTTCGACACGTTTTACGATTTACATTAACTTATAAAGATACATCTGGTCAAGGTGTTAGTAAAAGAGAACGTCATCGTAAAAAGCAACACCAACGTAATTTACTTAAACCTGTTGTTTGTATAGTAGTAAGTGGAGAATTAGAAGAAAAAAAAGTTGAAGCAGAAGAAGTTTTACCTCTTATTGAACCACCTGGAGTTGAATACGAGGAGCAGCCATTTTATCATTACGCAACTTTAATTGCCTTTTCATTACAAAATAGCGTTACACTTCCTCTTTCATTATTACAAGCGTTGGCAATTTCTGTGGCCTGGATTGACCTCGCGACTGGAACTTCTTATATATTTATTTATAGTGTTTTTGTAAGTGCTTACTTTTGGAGTGCGGGCCCAATGTTTGTGGGGCATGCGAAGGAAGAAACAGATAAAAGAAGAACAATAAGAAAATTATTAGAAATTCATCAAAAATTACAAAATTGTTGTCATGTTAGTACACAAACAGAAGTAAGGGGAGATAGGTCATGGATGGGGTCGCCTAATATTCCTTTTTCTCCACAAATACCTATTAATAATAATAATAATAATAATAATAATAATAATAATAATCAACAACAACAACAACAAAATATTTCTTCTTCTAAAGATAATAACAATAATGATAAAGAAGAAGTTGAGAAGGAAGGGGGTAAAGTAAAATCACGATCCATATCTACATCTACATCTACAGAAGTTATAGAAGTAGGAGATATTGAAGAAATAGAAAGAGAAGTAAGAGAAGGAGAACAAGAAGAAAAAGAAGAAGTAAACTCTCAATCAAATGTAAAATCATCAACTTCACATAATCCAATAGCTTCAAGAAGTGCTGGAGAACAAGTGGATCTTCGCTCTGGTGCCGCGCGTGATTTTTTAACTTCAACCCCCGCAAGTTGTGAAACTTTTTCTTATAACTGGCGCGACTACGGCATTCTCCGCGTCGTCTACTCCCATGATTTTAAAGAATCTGAAAAAACGCAATCCAACACTTTCAGTGATTTCTGTCGTGAGGCTAAAAATATTATTTCACGATTAATGCAAACACTTGCCTTTACTTCTGTGGTGGCTGGTGTTATAGTTGGGGTGGTGCCACCACTGCGGTGGTTAATGTTTGAGGGGCCACTCGCAATGTTAACAGATGCCATTGCACTTATAGCACAGGGATCTATTCCAGCTTCATTATTATTATTAGGCTCTAACTTAGCTGGGACTGCTCCAATTTCTAATAATAATAATAATAATAGTAATAATAGTAATAGTAATAATAATAGGAATGAAGTACGATTGCGGGAGGCGGAGCAAAATACAGAGTTTCCACTTTTTACAAATGATAGTGTAGATCCAATGTATGTGGAGAAATATAATGAAAGACATGCGGAGTTGGAGTTTGATGAACACGCATCCTTTACATTAACAAGTCTGCAGCAACAATATCAATGGGCGTATCAATATCAACAAGAACAAAACGAAGAAAAAGAAAAAAAATCCAAGGTTTTAGTTATAGAAGAGAAAACAAAGCAGGATGAAGGTTTAGGGGCTTATCTTTATAATTTATTTTCATTGGGTAATACAAAAAAAACTTTTGTATTTGGAGTTATCATTATTCGACTTTTTATAATTCCTTCTCTTGGATATTCTCTAGTGTTAATGTTACGTTCTGTATTTCCTTTTTTATTTGGAGGTAAAAAAGAACATGATGTTTTACTGTTAGTTTTATTAGGAGAATTAGCAGCTCCCACGGCTATTAACTGCACTGTATTATTTAATACACGACAATATATGACTGGAGAGTGGGCAAAAATGTTATTTTATCAATATATTATTTGTTCTGTTTCTTTTGTTATTTGGTGTACGCTAGCTTTACAGATTGCTGGATGAGAAATTTATAAAAAAAAAAAATGTTGATAAAAAGAAAAAGAAATAAAAAAAAAAAAAGAGAGAAATAATAAAATAATACTGATTGTAAATATTAAAATCTACATGAGGCTGGGGAAGACGTTTTTTTTTTTTTTGTTTTCGTACGTAAATTGCACGAGTACATTATTAATATTATTGATAGCGATATATAAAGAGAGAGAAAATTAAAGGAAAAAAAAAAAAGGAAGAGGAAAAAAAAAAATATAGATATATATATATATTTATTTATTGAGGTAGTTTTACCTTCATGACAGCTTTAATTCTAGTAAAAAAAAAAAGAAAAACAACACAATATTATTATTATTATTATTATTATTATTATTATTATTATTATTATTATAAGAATATATTTATTTTTATTTTGACATGAGTTTTTATGTGTTTTATGGCATAATTACATTTCTCTCTCCTTCTCTTATTTTTTTCTCTTAATTTCTTATTTTTATAAAGGTAAAAAATAAAGAAGTAAAGTAAAACAAACAAACAAACAAAAAAAAGAAAAAAAATATAGTCGTGTGCATATATATATATATATATATATACATACAGTTTAAACGTTAAGTTTTATTTTTTTTTTTTTGTGTGTATTTTCGTTTCGTTTCGTCTCATAAACACACAAAAAAAAAAAAAAAAAAGAAAAAGAAAGGAAAAAAAGGCCCCCCTTTTTTTGTTTCTTCGTTGATTTATTTGTGAATACTCTTCAAAAGTTGAAATCTGATCAAATATATTAATTGCAAAGAAGAGAGAGAGAATAGTAAAGGAGAGAGAGAAAAGTAGTGTGAATACAATAAAAAACAAGAAAAAAAAAACAAGTAAAGAGCGACCTACAAACCAAAAAGAGGAAAAAAAAAAAAAATAATTCACAAACACTCTCAATAAATCTATTCTATAACAACAAAAATGCTTGAAAAATATTTAAGTGCTATTCTTGTCCCATATCTTTCTAAATATGTGGAGAATATTGACGCAAAACAATTAAATGTTGATTTATGGAGTGGAAAGGCATCACTGCAAGATCTTATTTTAAAACCGAATATATTAGAAGCTCTTTTACAAGGTGAAGACTCAAACAGTGAAACTGATACTTCAAATACAACACAGTCATCCACTTCAAGTAATAATAATAATAATAGTAGTACTAGTAATAGTAGTAAAACACGTCTACCATTAACATTACAACGTGGATTATGCAAGAAAGTAAGTATTTCAGTACCATTTAGTCAATTACGATCAAAACCAGTTGTAATGGAGGTTGGAGAATTACTTATTTGTGTTCGAGGAAATACAGCAGAGAGTCGAGATTTAATATTAAGTAAAGCTGCGAAACTTGATGCCCAGGCTGCATTTAAAGCAAGAGAATTAGAACAATTTGAAGCAGAACGAAGACGTGCTAAAGATGTAGCAGCTACTATGAAAGAAAGTGGAAATAATAATAATAATAATGCTACTACTTCTGGAGGGATGGATAATACTGGAGATTCTACAATAACAACATCCAACTCTAATTCTGGAGGGGTTTCACAAGAAAAAAAAAGTGGAGGTTATTTCTCTCGACTTGGAGAACTTGTTATTAATAATATCGTTGTAAAAGTACAAAGTGTACATATTCGTTATGAAGATGAAACTACTAAAACGGTTATGGGAGCTATTCTTGGTGGTGTTCAGTTATTTACAATTGATATTACTACTGGAGAGGCAAAATTTGTAGATCCTTCTGGTCTTCAAAAGATACCTAAAAGATTGGAATTTACAGGATTACAATTTTATTGTGATGATCCATCACGTTTTGAATTACAACCTCAAGATTATTTTATTTCTAATATAAATGATATGTCAAAATGGTATACAGCTATGAAAAATCGTTTAGAAGCAGGTGATGTAAGCTTATCAACTGTTTTAGGTCCTGTTAAAGGATATGTGGATGCAAATTTGGTTTTAAAACATTTTATAAAAGATTTATTACATGAACCGTATCTTACTATACGTATGAAATTAGAATGTGTTATTGCAAAATTTAATCGTGCCCAATATGTTTCACTAATGCGAACGATTTCTTCTTTAACAAATTGGAATGGATTAACTGAAGTACTTTCACGTCGACCTAAAGTTCCTGTTATTGGAAATGCAAAAATATGGTGGAATTATGCAATTCACTCTGTTAAAACAGTAGTAGGTGCCCCAAGAAGAGAACGATTACTACAACGAATTTCTGAAGTTTGTATTGTAGATTATCATGTTTTATATAGAGATATTGTACGAAAAACAGAAATGTCACCAGAACGACAACGGGCGTATCGATTTATTACACGATTTATGACAGTTCCTGATATGATTGCAGGACGCAAGTATGTCTACGCCCAAATTGCAACTGCAATTCAATTAAAAAGAAAAGATAATGAAGCAAAGAAGGCGGAGGCGCGATTAAATTTTGATAAAAAAAATAGTGGTTGGTTTGCTTGGATGCGTCGTGGGCCGCAAACACCACAGGCAATAAAAGAAGAAGAAATTGCATTTGAGGAACTTGAACGTTCGTATGGAATTGATCCTAATAATCCTGAAGAAACAGAAGTTGCTATTATGGATGTATCAAAACTTCCTAAATCATATTGTTGGTTGGATGCTCAATTTGATCTTTCCATGCTTAGTGTGCAAGCCGATTTATCTAAAACAGAAAATATTAAACTTATGCTACATCGTGTTGGGGCACAACTTAAAAAATTTAATGCCCCAAATTCAGTTGAAGTTCGTTTTATAACGGATAATTTAACATTATCTAATCCTGTGCAAGATGATAAATTATTAGCTCGATTACCAACACTTGTTGAAGGACTTTCCGACCATTTTGAAAATATTCATAAAAGAAGACACGCCTCACTTCGTGGAGTTTCTTTATTAGAATGTCGTGCTGCATTTAATCCTGTTGAGCAGCCTTTACAAGATACACATTTAGATTTTGTAATGGAACTTCATGTGTTACCTTTACGTATTGTAGCCGACCCACCTACAATTGATGGAATTGTACGTTTTTTTCAATTCCCACAAGGTATTGATATTGCAAGTATTGTAGATAGTACTAAAAATATTGCAGCAAGTGTTAGTCAGGCGGCTTCAACAGAACTTCGACTTGCGATGGCACGATCTAAAAGTATTAAAATAAGTATTGATGCTGCAGCTCCACATATAATTCTTCCTAAAACTCTTAGAGGTTCTGAGGAGGAACCTGCGCTTGCAGTTTCACTTGGGCATGTCAAATTTGATACCCAACCTCTCACTGAAACTGAAAAACAAAATCGTTTAGCCACGACTCAAATAAGTGAAGGAACGGAGGATTTACTTTATTATTCTAGTACGGCAACATTTTCAAATTTTTATGTAGAACTTGCACCTATTGAAAAGGCTTTGGGAAATCCTGGTAAAGGATTTATGCTAGTTCCAGAAGTTGCCTTTTCTGCAGAAGTTTTACAACGAATTGATGATATGAGTGATAATCGTGAATGGCTTATTGTACGAATGAATTTACCTGCATTACAAATGGCATGTTCTGTTAGTCAAGCTTATATTCTTTCAAATATGGTAGAAAGTTGGTTACTTTATTTTCATAACAGTGTCTCTCCATATGGGGATGATCCTTTATCACAATCAATAGAAGGAAATTTTAATAATTGTGATATGGCAGTTAATACATTAGAAGGATCATATGTATTATCATGTTCTTCTAATTCTGTAATGCGTAGTAAAAAAACTCCAGATTCAGATTCAGATGATTTAAGTCCAGTTTCAACTACAATACTAACTAAATCAAAAGAAGATTCACCATATATACGATTACATGTAACTGTTAAAGAATTAGGAATTATTATATTTGAAGATAATCCAGAAACGCAAAAACCACTTTCTAAACCTCGTTTTACTATGGCTTTTAGTACTGCTTCAATAACTTTACATTTACGTACTATATTAAAACGTTTAGAAGTAACATTAGAACACCCATATTGTCGTGATGCAAGAGAACCAGATCAATTAATTTTAAGTGCTTCTATGATTCATTGTAATGTAGAAACTGCTGCATTAGAAGAAGAACCAGTAAAAGTAGATATTGTATTAGAACCTTCATTACATTTTCGTTTTGGTACACCTTGTTTACAATTATTAGAAACACTTATGGATATTGTAAATTTAATTGCAACTGCACCAAATATTGTTCCTCAAGAAGATGTTATTTTTTCTCCTGTTTTAAGACGTCTTACTGGAACTGTTGGAAATTCTAAATCTGCTAATATGCGTTTATTAAGTGAACAGGCATTACAAATTAAAATTGTTGAAGAGCTTTGTGCAACAAATGATATTCAAGTAATTCAACTTTCATTACGTATTGCTGGTACAACTACAGTAGAATTAATGGATCGTCATACGAATTCAGAACAAGATTATTCATTTGCTTCTGTTTCATTTACAGAAGTTTCTCTTTCTTTAAAGAAAAATAGAGTGACACTTGAAGTTAGTGGGGCAGTTCAACAAGTAACATTAGCTCTTTCAGAAATTCATAATGTTTCTCCAGCAAATCGTATAGTAATGCAATATAGAGCACCACCATTACAATCTCCTACTTCTAAACCACATACACGTAATGATTCTATTATTACTAATGATCCATTAAGAGATAGTATTACTACTAATAATAATAATAGTAATAATAATATTAAAAATTTAAGTGGTGCTGAAAGTAATACTAGTATTCCTTCATTACGTCATAGTTCACATGATCATATTACATTTGCCTATCGAACTAGTCGTCCAGTAATGCCTATTTTTCAAACAGATACTAGTGGAAAACGTTGTTTATTAAATGCTGCAGAATTACGATTTTCAAGTTTTGTAGAAATTGGTATTAGTTCAAGTGCTGTAATTCTTGATATGCATAGTATTATGACAATAACACAATATTTTACAAATGGTTTATTCGCTAAAGTTTCTAATTTAACAAATCGACCACGATATGAAGATAAAGTTATAGTTTCTACTCCAGTACTTCAACCACCAACATTATTAACAAGTATACGAGTATATGCACATGATTTAGTATTTGCTTTACCTATTGATGCTCGTTTAAATAATTGTGAACATTTTCAAGTTTCTGTTGATCATGTTGCAGTTCAGAGTAGTTTACTTTCAGAAGAATGTCAACAAACAATGAATATTTCACTTCGTGAAATTCGACTTTTTAGAGGTTCTTTATTACAAATTAATAATAATAATAATAATAATAATAATAATAATAATAATAATATAACTTCACCAACAAGAGAACATCATGTATTAATGCCTACAACTACATTAGATGTTTCTTTAAAAACTCCACTTGATCCTTTATCAGATGATCCACTTCTTGTAGATTTACGTGGAGAAGATTTAACTCTAGCCCTTACTGAAGATGATATTGTAGAACTTTGTCGTCTTGCAAGTGGAAATTTAACTCGAACTCCTTCATTTACAACTTCAACTTCAACTTCAACTCCACCACCTCCAACAACAATATCTACTTCAATAATTTCTGAAGGAAATACAAATATATCTATAAATGAAACAAATAATGTTTTACTACCACCACCACCAATTATAACATCAGAAGAAACAGGCGTAGAAGTTGCAATTCCATTAACTTCATCCATAATAGAAGATATCCATAAAACAAATTCCAGCAGAGAAATATGTGTTGCCTGGCGTTCTGCAAATGTTTGTGTTTCACTTATTAATAAAGTAACAGGCAATCCACAATTTCGTGTTGATGGTGATTCTTTTGTTTTTCAAGTTATTACTCCTGGAAATGATATAAGTGTACGCTGGGAGAGGCTTGAACTTATTGATATTCATGAGGAAACAACACATCGATCAACAATGATGTTAAGTGGAAAAAGTAGAGTGGAATTAAGAAATATACTTACAACTCGAGGAATTTTACATAAAAGTTTTGGTGCAAGAGAAACGGCAGCGGCTACTGTTTCAACTGCTCATAATTCTGCTGATAGTGATGTTTCAAGTTTAAGTCAATCTATACCTGCTGTTAAAACAGAATTATTAGAAGTTCCAACGCTTGTGATTGATTTTACATTAAAACGTTTTGCAATTTCAGATCAGTGGCTTGCGGTTTATGATTTTGTATGTAATGAGGCGGTTATGAATGCATTACAACCAATACTATCACCTACTGAAACACAATTAAGTAAAGCAGAGAATTCTACAATTTTAAATAATGAACCTAATACGAGTATGAAATCTGATAAAAATGAATCTGCAAAAACGAGATTCCGTTGTCTTGTAACAACACGAGAAGTTAATGTGCCTTTTTTTACTACCTTACGTGAGAAATTTATTGAGGCCGATATTACATCATTACTCGTAGATGTTATTTCTATTTCAAATACTACAAGTGTTATGGTACGAATGGAAGATTTAGTAGTACGTCACTGCGCCTCTGGTGAACGTATTTTATTTAAACAACAAGATACTTCTGATAGTTATGTGGAGGATGATTTATTATATCCTGGAATGGAAAATAATACAATGAATTTTGGAATTTGTTCAGGTTTTCCATTAAATACTGGAATTCCACCAACTGGGGCAACAACAGCATTACCACTACCAAGCACCACAACTGCAGCACCAACAACAACTAATAATAATAATAATAATAATAGTAATAATAATAACAGCAATAATAAATCAACTACTACTGTGAGTGATTTATTAACAGTATGTTGCCTATTAGATGCGGAGGCGGAGAAACAAAAAGTCACCCTCGCATTAGGTCAATTTTCTGTACTTTGCTCAATGCCTCTTATTTTACAAATTGTAGAATATTGTACTGGGCAAGATCAGCCGATTGCGAAAATATCAAATTTAGGAGTTATGAAAGAAAGAAGAGAATGGTTAGCGCGGGCGGCGGAGCGAATGGTAAACACTGGAGCTTTTTCTCTTCACTTACTTTGGCGACAACCTCGAATTATATTAGCGGGTGATGCTCAAGAACTTTCAAATAAATCAAGAAATATTGAAACACGATTAGGGGTAATGCGAACCACAGTATATTTAGATAAACAAAATGGAAGTTGTACACTTTCTACAAAAATAACTGATTTTGCTATTCCAGATATGCTTGAAAAGTCTGCATTGCGTCTTTCATATACAATGAAAGATAATAAAGAAATTGTAAAGGTAAATGTTGATAAAATAAATGCCTTATTACATCCTGCAGAATTAGAGAAATTACTTTGGGTTTTACAACGTAATTTAATGACTTCTGTTACTTCTAATGATATATCACCATCACCACCAATACAACAATTATCACAAAAAGAAAAAAAAGAAGAAGAAAATAATCAAAATATAACTAAAGTTAATGAAAAATTTTCACGTACAATATATTTTCAAGCTGAAGGTGTAGTTCTTGCTCTTTATGATGTTGTTGGTATTAATGTTCATACAGCTTCACTTAGTGATCTTAAGGTGGAAGTAGAACCTTCTTCTGATATTCATATGACAATTCAATCTCTTAGTATGTTAGAACATTTTACAAATCGTCAAATGATGCAATCTGTTGGTAATGAAACTCTTACTATTCATATATCTAATTCAGATAAAACTACATATGTTACAATGATAGATATGAATTTTATGCTTATTCCTAAAGCATTAGGAAGTCTTCTTAATATGTTATTATCTGTACAATTTCCACCTCCATTATTAATATCTGCTGAAACAATTTCGACTCCATTAGATTCACCACCACCACATGATAGAAAGAAAACAATAATATATCATGAAGATAAAGAAGAGGATAATAATAATAATAATAAAAATACTCAAGAAAGTAATATTTCTAATTCTACTAATGAGATAAAAAATCTTGGAAGTCGTATTTATATTTGTTTAAATCATTGTCGAACTATAGCAGTTCAAGGAGATCGTGAAGTAATTTCTATAGAACTTCAAAATTCTATAATAGATTTAAAATCTTTTACTAATTCATCTAATACTTTTACTGCTTCTATTGGATGGATTAAAGTACGTGATACATTTTCTCCTAATACACGTTTTCCATATATTGTACAACCATTATCTGAAAAAGTAATTAAAGGTAATAAAACAGAAGAAAAAGAATCAAATGTTATTAATTTTTCTTATATTTCAGCACCAGCAAAGAATAATAATAATATTAATAATAATAATAATAATATGGAAATAAGTACTTTTAGTTCTAGTAATATAAATCAAATAATAACTCCGTCATATACACATCAATTACGTTGTCGAATTTCTTCTTTATCAGTGGTATTAATTCCAGAAGTTACATCTGCTGTTATTAATGTTTTATCAGATGTAAAAGATCATATTTCAGATGTTAATCGTGAAAAAGCTTATGATTATGTTGCCGATAAAACTGCACAAACTGTTCAAGAACGACAAGAATTAACACAAATTGAAGTTTCACTTGATCGTCCATCTATAACATTAGTAGAATGTTCAAATTCTTCTAAAGTTATAGATGTTTTTCCTGGTGATTTTGTTATAAAAAATGAAATTCGTCATATAAAAAATGAAGATTCTTTATTACAAAATTTTGAAGGTTATGCAGAGGTATTTCATATGTTTATTAATAGAATGTCTCTTAATGTATTAGGAGTTTCAACTTTTAATCAAAATAGTAGTATAGAAATTAATTTTTCACGTTCTATAGGAGAAACAAATAATAATATTAATAATTTTACAGATACTACAAGTATTTCAATTTTCATTCCAACACTTTCAACAAATTTAACACAAGATCAACTTCATTATTTATTAGATGTAATGGGAGCTTTTAGATTTTCAAATTCTTTAGCTAATTCATCAGAAGGTATGATTATTTTTCCTTCTTCCGCCTCACAAGTACTAAGTTGTGGAAATATTGAAGGAGTTACAAGTGCTGCAAGTGGAAATACACCAATGACAACAAGTCTTTCTGTTAATACTACAAATACAAATACAACTAAAAAGAGACAAACAAATATTTCTTTATTTCCTCAACAATCTAATAATGCTTTAGGAACATCTACAGGAACAACAACGACAACAATAGTAGGAGGAGGTGAGGGACCATCATCATTAATAGCAACATGTAGTAATAATAATAATAATAATAATAGTTCTTTAAATTTTACAGCAATAATGGATAGATTTGAAGCAAATATTGATGGAATTTTTAAAATTGGTATTGATAAATTAGATATGAAATATTCTTCATTATCTTCTGGTAATACAAATACTAATATAAGTTTAGATAAAATTATTTTACAACATCGTGTTAATGATAGTAATATAACAGGAACTGATCTTTTTGTAATGAAAAAAGCAAATATAAAATCTACTGTATCTATTAATATTACATCTAATTTACGTGCTTCAGAAATTAATACAGATATTAAACTTGAATGTATAAAAGTTTCACTTTCATCCTTAATGTTATTAGATACACGTGAAGTACTTTATGGACCTTTTTGTACAAAAGTTTTAAGAGTTCCTTTATCTCCTATTCCTATTTATAAACTTGTATCAGATGTACATATTTTAGATTCTGATTTGGTTCTAGATAGTTACCGAATTCTTACTACAGCAAGTAAAACACGTTGTTCTTATAAACTTGATTTAAATCAACATAAATTATATCTTTCTGATGCTCCCAGTGCCCAACTTGTTTTAGATGATAATTGTCAATTAACAATTACAAATGGTACTATTATAATTCCTGGTATGTATACATTAAGTTCATTTGTAAGTTTTGGGCTTAATGCAGCTCTTTTTACTACAGAAACATGTATAATTGAAAAAAGAGTACATCTTGATAAATTACTTGCACCAGCCGCAGTAAGAGTTATGAGAAGAAGAAGTAAATCAGGAATTGAATCAACTCTTGCTATTTCACAAAATAGAAGTTCCGTATATTCTCCTACAATTAAACCTTCTCAACAACAATCTCAACATCAGAGTCCAGCATCTCCAGCTAATGCTAATAATAATAATAATAATAATACTGGTGGAATTATTTTATTACCACAACCACCAATACCAGCAGTTCATTCTTCTCCATCTTTTTCTCCTGTTCTTCCTCCTAATAATAATAATAATTATTCAAATACAGCATTTATAAATGCAGGAGTAATGGAAGAAGAAATGAGAACCATTACATCTGTTCAATGCAAAGAGATAAGTTTACGTATAATGTCTGAAGAAGTAGAAGAAATTGGATTTTCTTTAACAATGTCTGCAGAAATTCTATATTTACAAGATGTTTTAAATAGTACTTTAACCCAACGTGCCTCTAGTCTTCGTTTAATGAATATATGTACTGATAATCAGGATGAAACGATACTTTTACCTACTTCATTAGATTTTAGTATAGCAGGAGTTGATACGATTTGTGTGGCTTGTAATTTGGGAACATTAGAATTATGTATTCGTGTTGCTTTATTACGTTCTCTTATTGAACTTAGTAAAGATTTTATGACGGCGTTTGTTGAAGAAACTTCAGTGCAACGACACACACCACAATTAGAACTTGAAGATGAGGAATTTCGTTTATTAAAAGTTTTAGAAACATCAGGTGAATGTCGTTATTGTGGGAGTACACAAGCATTTGTAGGTCTAGCTCCTCCTCCTTCTTCTTCCCAATCTAATAATAATAATAATAATAATAATAATAATGTTGGTGAACTTTGTTATCGTTGTTGTACTGGTCATGGAACTTTACCTACAACAGAAATAAGATGTGAAATTCCACTTGTAGATTTAGTTCTTGTAGGAAATAATGGAGGAATGCTTCAAATATATACATCAAGTGGAATAGTAGCTTCTGCAACATCTGGTAAAGATTTTCAAGTTCAATTAAAATTACAAATACGTAATCTTAATCATAATGCAGCTATTTGGGAACCTTTAGTAGAAAGATTAGAAGGAACTTTTGGTGGAAATATTTCATCATCATCAGCTTTTTGGTTAAAATTAGAACGTTTTGATTATGTATTATCACCAGATAATATGAAACTTCTCTCACAATTAAGTGAAGATTTTTCTTCTAATTCTTCATTTCAAAAACAACTTCGTAAAAAATTTCGTAAAAGTATACGTCGAGTATTATGTACAGAAGAAAATAGATTGTTAGGTGATGATATAAATTCTTTAAAAGTAGAGAATAAAAATACAGATATTATTTCTTCTAATACTCTTGTTACTCCATCTGAAGGAAATGAAAAAAAGATTTATGCCTTTTTAGTAGTTGAAAACTTTTTTAATGAATCGTTAGAAATTGATGGTAAAACTGTATTACCTCGTAGTGGTAAATTAGAGTTTACTACTTCCTCTCGTTCTGGTATTGTTCGTCGCACTAATAATAATAATAATAATAATAATAATAATAATAATAATAATAATGGATTAAGTGTAGATTGGGGGCGATCACCACAGTATGTGAGGTGTCATGATGCAATGGTGGAAGTTAATGTTGAAATTTCACGTGTTGAAGGATCTAATAATTTACATCGTATTGTTCATCTAAAATGTTATCCAGTACATAATAGTAATTCTATTATATGTTTTGAAAATAATATTAGTACCTTTATAGAGGTAATTTATGGTTTACCACCAGTAAGTCCTAAAGAACGATTTTATTTTCAACCTAATTTTTCATTGGATGAAAAATTACAACTTCGTCCTGTACGTACAAGTGATGGAGAGGAATATTTAACAGCAGTGAATAGAGAAACTCGAAATACACCTACATTACGAACATTACTTAATAGTACATTTTCTACACTTGTTTGTCAAGGAATTAAAAATAAAAAACATAATTTTGTTGTAAAAATGGTGGAACAACAAATAGGAGTTCAAGCTGGAGTACCTGTATTTTTAATATCAATTGAACCTCAAATTCGTATACAAAATTTTCTTCCTTATAATGTATTTATTACTATTAATTCAACTGGATCAAAACGACAAGAATTATGTAGTACAGTTGTAGAATCAGCAGGAAATGCAGATGTTATTTTAGGAGATATAAGTATAGATGATACAAGTTTTCATATTGAACTTCAACAAAAACAACAAGTTTTATATAATGAAAATAATGATAGAAGAAGTGGAATAACATTTAGTACTCCACGTGATATTTCTGTTTCACGTCGTCTTACTCGTGTAAAACTTTTAGGAGGAGTTAAAGGATCACAAGAAATGCGTATTTCTATTCAATATATGGATAATAAAATTACTCTTAGTACACCATATAGTATTGTTAATTTTACTCCATTAGATTTACTTATAAAAGAGTGTAATACATCAGGTGAAATAATTGAAAAATCAGAAACTAATTTTGGATATTTACCAAAAAATATGCAAAAAGCATATGCTGCTGCACCAAGTGGATCAGATGTAAGTGAATTTTTTGTAAGTATTAAAATTGGAGATATGGAAAAACGTGCTATTCCATTACATGTACAAGATCGAGGTGTAATTACTTTAGAAGAACGACGTTCTTCACAAAATCGAGGTAATAATAATAATAATCCTACTGTTTTTGAACTTGTTTATTTAACTCAAATTGATATGTTTGGTTCTAGATTTGTTACTATTGTACCACGTTGGATTCTTGTAAATCGTACACCACGTCCTCTTTATATTGCACAAGCATTATTATCACCTTCTACAATAAAATTTATGGAAAAAGGAGGAAAGGAAGGAAAAGTTATAAGTTCTAATAGTGAAAAAAGTACCTCATCAAAAGGTTCCGTATCTTCTACAAATGTAAATGTAGAACGAAATTATATATGCCGTTCTGAATTAGCTCAATTAGCACCTCCAAATTCTGCTATACCTTTATTTGTTATGTTAAAAAATAATAATGAATTAGGTTATAGTGCATTTGTTTTACAAATGACAAATGCTCCTGTACATGGAGAACCTATAAGTTTAGAAGAAATTAATAGTGCATTAGTTGTAGCTCATGGTTTAAATAGTACTGTAGATACAGAAGGAGCTGATATAATAGTAGAAACTTCTATTATTACAGATGGTCCATATACTTATATTACATTACAAGATCCTGAAGTTCCATCACATATACTTCTTAATAGAACATTTAAATCTCTTGAATTATATGATACATATAGTCGTCTTATTGCTAGAGTTAAACCAGGTTGTTCTACACCTTTTGTAATGGATTCAAGAGATGGTAAAAATCGTACACGTATTTTTATTGCAAAAGAAAAATTTTCTTCTCCTAATACTAATAATTCTACTACTTCTACTAATCCAAATATAAATACAGATAATAATAATATTAATGAAATTGAAAAGAATCCAACTGGAGAAGGAAATTCTAATAGACCTTTTGTAGAATTTAATTTTCATCAACGTATGACTCCTCAAGAAGCATCTAATCCTTTAGGAATTGAATATAATCTTAGTCTTGGTCCATTTGGTCAAGAAATTATTGAAATAGTTTCTAATGATCTTAATACAGAAAAATCTTTACGTATTTATCAACCACTTCCACCTTCTCCTTTAGATATTGTAGTTAATCTTTCTATTATTTCTATTTCTATTGTAAATGGAAATAAAGATGTATTATTTGCCGCAATTTTAGATACTCGCTTACATTATAATCGTTTAGGTAAAAAAGAAATTGTTGAATTTTCTGTAAGAAATTTTCAAGTTGATAATCAAACAGAAAGTAAACCTATTTATGAAGTTTCTCTTGTTGCTATTCGTCCAAGTTCAGATGCTTCATGTATTTCTGCTTATTTAGAAAGAACAGTTGTTCCAGCTAAAGCACTTTTATGTGTAGATGAAGTACGTCTTGATATAGTACCTGCTGCAATTCGTATATCTGATAATGTACTTGTTGCTATTGCTTTACTTGCAGCTCAATTAACAACAGAAACACCTGTACGACAAAATGCACCTACAGATAAAGAACTTTTTGATATTTCTCCTATGCATGTAGGTATTATGAATACACGTGTTATATTAGATCGTATGGTAGTAAATCCTATTATAATACGATTATGGTTTGAAAGAGAACGAGAAGGACATGATTTTATTCGTGAACATTTACGAGTACGTACGGCGGCACTTTTATCTATGATGGTACGCTCCTGTGAGGATGTTCGAGTGGCAATGCCTGGTATTGTAGCTCAAAGACGCTCTGGTAGTGCTGGACTTATGATGCAATGGCTAGGGCAATTATTCCTTGATGGGATTCGTCATGAGTTACGTGGGCTTCTCTTTCAGTATGCCTCCTCCCTTCCATTGCTTGGGGCTCCTATTAAACTTGCCTCTGGGGTTGGGAGTGGGGCGATGAAATTCTTTGCGGAGCCTATCGCCGGCCTCTCCACTTCTCCCAAGGCCTTCGCACTTGGGCTGGCGAGTGGCTCCTCGGCGTTGGTGGCGGAGGTGGTGGGGGGTGGCCTCGGGGCGGTCTCAAACCTCGCGAGGACTGGGGCGGAGTTGATGGGAGTTGCCAGCAGTGAAAGGGAGCGGCGGCGGACGAATTTACTCCGCGGCCTCGCGAGTGGTGTGACGGGGGTCGTGATGAAGCCTCTCGAGGGGGCGGCGGAGTCGGGGGCGCGGGGCCTCATGCGGGGGGTGGGCGTGGGATTATTTGGGGTGGTCGCCAACCCCGTCGCCGGGCTGCTCTCGGATGTTTCTAAAGTGACAGGGAGTGTTGCCTCCCGCTGCGATGACGGGGGCGGCAGGTGCCTGCCAGAGACACGACGCATGCGACAGCGGCGGGAGTTCCACGCGATGGGGGCGGTGGCGGAGTTTAAGTCCCTCACAACAGTTTTAGAATACGAGCGGGGGGAGCCCGGGAGTGGGGGGCGATGGGCCTCTGATGGACTCCTCCCCACAGATGGACCCAAGTGGTACCCCAGCACACGCACCCAGGTGGAGCGAAGTAGCGGGATTGCACCTGATGCATGGCAACTTGAAAGATTTAATACAAACTTTGAAGGATGGGTATTTAGTAATAAGTATTTTGGAAATTATACCAGAGAATTACTTCCCACTGCCCGCGTTCGACGACGACGATGGGTGGCTATATTGAAGGCACCACCAACATCACGTGTGGTACAACTTGTACAACAAATATCTACTACTTTATCTTCTTCATCATCATCATCATCAACAACAACAACAACAACAGCAACTAGAGGAGGAAATACTTTTTCAGATAATATGATAAGAACTCATTCAATGAATATGGAAAAAACAGAAGGTTCAATGAATACATCAACAACGACAACACAAGAAAATCGACCATCTACTGCCATGCTAGGTTCTACTAATAATTCAGCAACAGTAATACCTACAAGGAGAGCCTCAATAGCGTCTTTAGTAACAGCAGAAAAATCACAACATGAACAATTACCACAAAGAACAACAACAACAACAACAACAACAACAACAACAAGACAACAACAAGAACAAGAACAAAAACGGCAGGAATCATCTAGACAATCCCAGCAAGATACAGAACGACCTTCTTCTTCTTCTTCTTCTCCTGCTACCCATCGAAGTAATAACAATAGTAATGATTCTGTAGTAGAGTTATATGAATATGAAACCAAGGTCCCTCTCATTGGCTGGAGTAGTCGTTTCCTTCCTAGTAGTTGCCCACCTTGGCAGGATAGTCAAGGCAACCCAACTCCGAGAAAATCAGAATTTAGACTTCAGCAAGGTTGGGCCTGGACCTCGGACTGGACTCATGCCCCAGGAGAGGGAAGTGGGTGGGAGTATTTACCTCGGGAGAATAGTGATGGGGCGGCGAATATGCGACGGCGGCGGTGGCGCCGGGGTGTTCGAAAAACACATTAAATAATAAGGATAATAGGGGAGAATAATAATAATAAAAAAAAATATATATATATATATATATATGAAGGAAATATTAATATTAATATTATTATTATTATTTTAATTATATTTAAATCCTCCTTATTTTTTTAATTATTTTTTTTTATTTATTTGAAAGAAGGGGGAAAAAAAAAGAAACAAAAAATGTGGGGTGTAGTGAAAACGATCTCACATAAAGGCAAAGAAAGAAGAAAAGAATAATAATAAAAAAAAAGGTAGTCAAACAGAAATAAATAAAAGTGAAAAATGAATGAAAATGGAGTTTTTTCTTTTTTTTTTTAAATCTATTTGACTTTTTATTTATTTATTATATTAGGAGTTTATTTATGCTTATGCTTATGCTTATGCTTTTTTTTTTTTTTTTGACTTTTTGAATTTTATTTATTATTTTCCATCTATCTAGCATATTTTATTATATATTTTAAGTGATCTTGCTATTATTATTATTATTATTATTATTACACCAAGTACGTATTATTTCAATATATTAATTTTAAAAATAATAATACTTAGAAAAAACAAAACAAAACAAAAAAAATTGCTATTTTTATTGCGTTCGTCTTTTCCACTACTCCCTTCTCTCATAATTTTAAATGTCTTTTACCTTCCATTAAAACTTAGCGTTTACCAAAAAATAAATAAATAAAATATAAAAGCAAATATGGAAGAGATAAGAATTTTTTTTTCTCTTGAGAGCGGGTGGAAAAAAGAAAATAATAATATTAACACAATAGGTAAAAAATAAATAGGTACAAAGCAATATATATATATATATATATGAACTCGGCAAATATTATCTTTTTTATTCAACTAAAAATATAGGACATTATTGAATTTGTTTTCTTTCTCTCTTTTGAGAACCTCCTTATTTCTTCTTTTCTGTTTTGATTTGTTTTTTTTTTTTTTAATTTTGAACTTTACTAATATTTATTTCTTCTTTTTCTTTTTCTTTTTCTTCTTTCTGTAGTTTCTCTATACATAAACATAGATATCTAATACCGAAAACAAGAGGAAGTAACGTGATTTATAGGCCCCTCCTCCCATTTATATATTTTCACTTTCAAACGAGAAATCAAGAGTTTGATTGAAAGAGATTAAGAAAAAAAGAGGGTTTAACAAACAAAGAAACAAACAAACAAACACAAAAAAAATAATACCCTCTCTTCGTAGAACTTTCACTATTATTACTATATAGTACAGATATATAACACTACAAATATACATATATATATATAGTCTCCTATAGCTATCACTATCACTATATAATACAGATATTATTATTACTATTATTATTATTATTATTATTTTTTTTATTTAAATATAAATAAATATAAATATTTATTTATTTAAATACATTTACAAAAACAAAAGACAAAAAACATAAATAAATAAATAAATAAAAGAATGTCTGAAACAAAGTGGGGGCAGCCAACTCCGTTGCAGGAGCCGGGGCAGCAGCGGCCACTCACACCTCGTCGTAATACAACAGAAATTAATAATTTAACAAATTGCAGTCCTGGGAAGGCTCCAACACTGCAGGGAAACCCACAACAACAACAACAAGAAGAAGAAGAACATTCAAGGAAATAAGTAGATAATAATTAATAATAATATCATTATTGTTATTATTAATGATTTATAATTAAGGATTAGAAGGTGTAGAGAGAGAGAGAGAGAGAGAGAGAGAGAGAGAGAGAGATTTTCTGTGTTTGTGTCTGTGTATAAGTGTGGGTTGTGATATTTATTTATTTTAATTTAATTTAATTTTTTTTGTTTTGAAGGGTATTCTCTTGCCTTTTTCTCCTTTTATTATTTATTTATTTCTTTTGGGAGTATCTTTATTATTTTATTATTTAAAGGAAAAACTTTTTTTTTTCTCTCTTTTTTATTTATTTTTTTCCTGTATAGCAAAAAATAATAAATAAAAAAGCATATATTTATTATTATTATTATCATTATAGAATTCCACACAGCAATTTAGGTAAAGTATCTTAGCAAACTTTTTTTTTTTTGTTTTTTTGTGCGTCACCTAGAAGAAAAAAAAAAAAAAAAAAAAGCAGCAACATCAAGTCTTAGTCTCTGAATTAAAATTTTCTTTTGTAGGAATCCAATATCTCTTTTATTATTATTACTATTATTGCGTTAAAAGAAAAAAGAAAAAACAACATTACATCATAACGTTGGGTGATTTTTTTTTTTTTTTTTTTTTCGCTTTGATTCTAACTAGATAGATATAAAGAATTAAATTAAATAATAATAAGAGATCTGGGAAATATTTAAATATATAAATGATGCGAAACGCTGAAGTAAAGACACCACTCCCTAATACCTCCTCTCGAGTCAATAGTAATTCCAATACAAATAATTCAAATATAAATATAAATTCAAATAAAACTTCTCATGATTTATTATATCCAAATGAGAGGAGGGCGGGGCGGCAGTTAACACTTGCATTTCCTGAAGCTGATGCAGAATTAATTGAAGAAATTGCATATCTTGTTTCAGCACGCCGACACACAATTCAAGATGCAATTGATATATTAATGAAAATGGAAGAGGCGAATAATGCCAGCAATAATAATAATAAAAATAATAATAAAAATAATAATAATAATAATAATACAGGTTCTCTTTCTATTAATGAAGTAAGAAAGAGTAGTGTTCCTCAACCAACCTCCAGTATTTTGGTTAAAAATAATTCTAATACAGAAGAAGTAGCAAGAAGAAGAATAAGTGAAAGAGTTCCAACACAATCACAGACATCCACTTCAAGAACCCCTTCCTATTCTCATAATAATAATAATAATAATAAAAATAAAAATAATATAATACGTAA
This sequence comes from Trypanosoma avium, assembly GCA_030849755.1. NCBI lineage: Eukaryota > Euglenozoa > Kinetoplastea > Trypanosomatida > Trypanosomatidae > Trypanosoma > Trypanosoma avium. Next base: position 51,648 of record JASANY010000858.1, read on the forward strand.
TCACATTAGTAATGGAAATAAACCAATTTTATTTACAACTACCATGACTGGAGATCGCCGAGTGCGTGATCATTGTCGACAGATTGAAACTCTTTTATATTTAAAACGTATTCAATATGAAACTGTAAATGTGGCTGATGATCCATTATTGCAACGGCGATTACGTGAATTATATACAGCTTTTAATAATAATAATAAAAATAATAATAATATCGTTGGTGCTCGAGCATTAGTCCCACCAATGCCTGCATTTTTTATGGGTGAACATTTTATTGGAGATTATGAGAAATTACAAGAGATGGAAGATGATGGAGTTTTAATGGAGACACTTCAGCAATTGGGTTATGTGGAGGATGAGGAGAAAAAGGATAAGGAATTATAAATATATATTTATATTAATAAAAATATTTTTATTATTATTATAAGTGTACGTGTGTCTTGAAAGAAACCAAGAATTTTTTTTCTTTTTCGGACTTTATTTCATTGTTTTTTTTTTTTTTTTTTTCTTGCTATTATTTTCCAAGCATATATATGTGTGTATGATTTTTGGTTTAAAAAAAAAAAAAAAAAGAGTCACAGACATAGTCTGTTTGATGCTATATATTCTTTTAATATTTTATGATTATTATTGATTATTCTTGTTTTTTTTTTTTTTTTTTTACTAGTGCAATTAAAAAAATGTTTATATTTTTGATTTTTATTTTTTTTATTTATGCAGTGTTTAGTTTGTCGATGCTTATATCTATATATATATATATATATTTGTTTTTCTTTCTATGAGTCTCTAAATTTTTTTTTTTTTTTTTTCGTTGGCTATCCCAATCTCATATAATTATTTCATATACAGATATATATATATATATATTTATATTTTACTTTTCTTCTATATATTTTTTCTTTATTATTATTATTATTATTATTATTTCTTCCTTACCTTCCTTTCTAAAAAAAAATAATAATAATAATAATAAAAAGCAACCAACAACCCAACCTACAAATAAACAAAAGTTAATAAACACAAATAAATAAACAAAATGAGCCCATCTTTATTGGATGAATTAAAGAAAGTCACCATTGTGGTGGCTGACACCGCCGACTTTTCACTTCTCTCAAAGTTCAGGCCGGAGGACGCCACCACAAACCCATCCCTCGTGCTTGCAGGAAGTCAACTCCCACAATATCATAATTTAATAACATCCGCCGTACAATTTGCAAAAGATAATTTAACGCGCTTTCGTGATGCATTAAATTCAACTTGTGATGAAAAGGCTCAATTATTAGAGCTCGCGGTGGATAAGTTAACGGTAAGCTTTGGAGAAGAAATATTAAAAGTAATTCCAGGCCGCGTCAGCACTGAGGTCGACGCACGACTTTCATATAACAAAGAAAGAATGCTTATTAAAGCACGACTTATTATAAAGTTATATGAAGAGGCTGGGATTTCGCGCGATCGAGTTTATATTAAATTAGCCTCCACATGGGAAGGCATTCAGGCAGCACGGGAGTTGGAAAAAGAAAATATTGCGTGCAATTTAACACTTTTGTTTTCATTTGGGCAGGCGGTGGCGTGTGCGGAGGCAAATGTTTCACTTATTTCTCCTTTTGTTGGACGAATATTGGATTGGTACAAGGCGGCACACCCGGATAAAATTAATTTATATATTGGAGACGCCGACCCAGGAGTTGTCTCCGTCACGCGTATTTATAATTATTATAAACAACACAATTATAAAACAATTGTGATGGGGGCATCGTTTCGAAATACAGGCGAAATTATTGCATTGGCGGGCTGTGATAAGTTAACAATTGCCCCAAAGTTATTGGAGGAATTGGCGAATATGACAGGGGAGCTTCCACGTAAGTTAGATCCAAGTCATTTAACACAAAAGTGTGAGAAGTTACCAGAAATTATAAATGCTGAAGGATTATTTGCAACTGAAAGTGATAATATGGCAAAAGAGAAGTTGGAGGAGGGAATTAGGAATTTTGCGAAGGATACAGAGAAGTTAGAGGAACATATTGCAAAACTTTTGTAAATAAGTATATAAGGAAAGAAATATTATATTATATTGAGGAATAATTTATATTTGAATTTTCCTTTATATACATATATGTATATATTTATTTATTTTTTTTATTTATTTTTATATGAATGAATGAATGAGCGTGAGTTTACGTCAATTTCAAAAAAAAAAAACAAGGAATAAAAGAAAGAAATATATATATATATATGAATGAATGAACTCCTTCTGCAAAAAAAAAAAAGAGAAAAAGAAAAAAAAAAAAAAAATGAAATAAAATCATGTAAAGATATTAATAATTCATAATAATAATAATAATAATAATAATAATAATAATAATAATAATAATAATAAGATGGGGAGATGAAAAAATAAAATAAAGAAAATATTTTCCATACACCCACACGCAAACGACAAAAACAACACACAACAAGAAAAAAAAAGGGGAAAAATATAAATCCCAAAAGATAAAAAAAAAAAAAAAAGCAGGTTTCTTTTTTAAATATTATTTTTAATTTTAATACATTATAAATGGCAAAGAATGGAAAAAAGAAAAGAAAAGTAAATGAGAGGGGGGCTATCAATATAAATTAACAAAAGTGAAGAGCAATAACAACACAAAAGAAAAAAAAAAAAAAAAAATAACAACAATATGAAAATTTTTGTTTTATTTAAAACGCCAACAGGAAAAATAAGAGAAGGGGGAATATATTTATTTCTCTTGGTGAGATGCACATTATTTTGGTTTGATTTTTTTTTTTTTTTTTTTTTAATGTTTTTAACTTTACAGGATATATTTCATTTTTTATTACTATTATTATTTATTTATTTTTTTTTTTATTTGATTGGTGATTTGAAACAAACAATCAAAAAAAAAAAATCAAAACCGTTTTACGAGAGGACAAAAAAAAGAAAGAAAAAAAAAAAATATATATATATATATATGGAAGCCAGATGGCCGCAATGATGAAAAAAAAAAAAGAAAAAAAAAAAGAAAAAAAAAAATGGTGATATAAGGATAATAAAGCAAGTTAGAAGAAAAAAATGCTTTTTATGCTATAAAATAATAATCTTGTCTTTCTTATTTTTTTTTTTCCTATTTTTAATATTAAAATTTAATATCATAGCAAACATACATAGGACAAAGAGTCATAAATATATACATATATATATATATATATATATATATATATACATAAATTGATTTAATTAAACATTAGTAATTAATGCGGCGATTATTTTTGAAATGTAACAGTCTAGCAAACCTTCACAACATGTGTCCAACAACTGCCTCTCCTAATAATAATAATAATAATAATAATAATAATAATATGATAAATATTAATAATAATAATATTTGTATTACACGTTATATATCAACAGCCCCACCACTTTCACTTCTCTCTTGGTCTATTGACGGCGCTGGCCACTCCCACTCCCGCTGCGTGCGTCGAATTAATTTAAATAAAAAAATATTTTTAATTTCGCACACAATTCGTGAGGCCGCGCCTGATATTGTAGCTTTGCAAGATTCTTTACCAGAAGTAGCAGAGGAATTGTGTCGATCAAATAATAATAATAATAATAATAATAATAATAATAATAATAATAATAATAATAATAGTCACTATGAATTAATAGGATCTGTTCGTAATGGCCGCTGTGGGTATTTGCAATTGTTTAGAAGATATGATTCTATTTGGAGTGGGAAACTATTACCACAATGTCCTGCATTAACGGCGGAGTTTACTTCTTCTTTATCTATTCGTAATAATAGTAATAATAATAATAATAATAATAATAATAATAATAATTCTGAGAATATAATAAATGATAGAGAAATAGAAAATAATAATACTAATAATAATAATAATAATAATAATAATAATAAGGGTGTACGTTTCGTATTAACAAATATTGATCTTTCTTATCGAGGTAAAAGTCTCTCCTTAGCTCATATTCCATTAATTTCTCCTGAAGTCAGTACTAATGGAAGTCCCTTTACACTTCGTATTCCTAATTCTAATAATAATTCTAATAATAATTCTAATAATAATAATAATAATAATAATAATAACTCAGAATTATTAAAATTAGAAAATCGAGTAAAAGGACAATTAGATTCTCATCGAGAGGCGGCCTTATCATTTATTTCAAAAGTTGCTCGTCCTGATATTTTATTAGGGAATTTCTTTATGGGACGCAATGAAACAATTCAAGAATATAATGATGCCTGGATATTAGCAGGAGCCCCAGCAGAATATGAAAGAACAACAAATACATTTGCTCAACATCGATATGATAAGGAGACAAATTATTTTTACTTTGCACCGAGATTAAAAAAGAAAGAAAATTTATTATTATTGAATAATAATAATGATAATAATAATAATAATAATAGGGAATTAAATGAGAAGGAGAAGAAGGGTATTGGAATGAATACGGCAATAGGCACACCTATTTCAATATATGCAAAAATAAATTCTGAAACTGAAAATCCTCATACTTATTCTAATAATAATAATAATAATAATAATAATAATAATAATAATAATAATAATACTTCATCCATGGAAAAGTCTAAAGATATTAAAACAAATAAAATATCAATTACATATGATGAAATTCCACAAGTTGCAGGAAGATTTCAACGATGTTTCTTTCGCCGATTATCATCACAATATCATAAACAACAATTTCCATTATTTCGCCGATATGAAAGAAAACAATTATTAGTATTAAAACCTTTTACAGAAGTTGCATTAACAGAGGAAGAAGTAAAACATTATGAAAATAGTGTTATGAGTAGTCAAATTATAAATGGACGTGTAAAGTGCTCTGCTTCAGATGCATATCCTATTCTTATATTACTTTCATAAATATATTTCTCATATTATATTTTGTTATTATGTATTAGTTGTTTTTATTATTAGCTATCAGATTAAAAAAGAAAATAAAAAAGACATTTGTTAATTACTATTGGATTTATCAAATCTATCATCACGGTTTTTTATTTTTTATTTTATTCCCTACATATAAATATAAATATTAAGTAATTAATTATTAATTATTATTAAAAAAAATGTTGAGTTGGAAAATTTTTAATGATTCCAACCTTTAAAAAAAAAAAAAAAAAAAAAAAACTTTCTTTTCTTTTAAAACTTCTCTATTTCTTCTAAATATATAATAATAATAAAAGTCAAAAATAAAATAATAATAATAAAATAAATAAATAAAAGTAAACCCCACTATTTATTTATTATCTATTAATTAGTATTATCAATTATTATTATTATTATTATTATTAATTAGTAATCATGCTAGAAATGGATATCTGGGCCACCAAACTCACCTCCCCTTCACAATCCAATGAAAGTAATTCACAATTAAATGAAAGTAATACAAATTCTAATATATTTCCTACAATTTCTCCTAATATTATTCGTGCCGCCTATCGTTTTAATACATTTTGCCTGAGTCGACACACAACTTTACAAAATAAATTAATAAATTGTAAAGCCTCACCGTATTGTTTTGCAGGCTTACAAATATTATCAACAGATATATTAGCATTACGAGAGTGTGTGGGGGAAATAATGGGAGAGGCACCTTTATTATTACCACCATTATTATTATTAAAAGAAGAGGAAGTTATATTAGAAAATAATAATAATATGATAGAGAATAGTTTAAAAACAACAAATATAATAAAGAGTACTTTAGTATCCTCATCATCATCATTACAACAACAACAACAATTATTATTATTACCACGACGAGGTATACGTAATTTAGGAAATACATGTTATCTTAATTCTGTATTACAATTACTTTTTAATATTTCAAAAGTACGGGATGAAATATTTCGCAATTGTGCAAATACAATAGAATCTAATAATAATAATAATAATATTTTTAATTCCAACACAGACTCACAAACTCTCTGTGATAATACAAATGATATAATCATAACAAATAATAATAATAATAATATAACTCCACTATTAACTCAAGAAACACACAATATAATGCAAGGATCTTTATCAAATTCAGGTTTACCAGAGTTATTTGCAGAAATTGCCTTCACACGAGATGGAAAAGGTGCGAATCCTAATAATTTCACATCTTTTCTTTCAATTAACACACAAATACAACAAGACGCACAGGAGTTCTTTGCATTATTAATAGAATGGTTAAAACAAGAAGGTTGTACTTCAGTTAAGGAAGTATTTGAAGGAAATTTATTATATGATCGTAAATGTAATAATTGTCATCGTGCCTTTAAACGTGCGGAGGCGTTTTCGTTTATTTCACTTCCAATTAAATCGACATTAGAAGAAATGTTAAATACATTTTTACAAACAGAAGAAATTGAAGATTTTATATGTGAAGGATGTCATCATACAACAACAGCCTCATGCTCACAGTATTTAAGAAATATTCCAGATATATTTATATTACATTTAAATCGTTTTCACTTTGATGCGAATACTTTAACAAGACAGAAGTTAATAAATTCTGTGAGTTTTCCATTAGAGTGGGATCTTACATATTATATGAATCAATGGCAACAACGAGAGGAACTACATATATCTAATAATAATAGTAATAATAATAATAATAATAATAATAATAATAATAATAGTAGTAGTGATAATAATAATATTAACACTGATAATGATAGTAATAGTACTACTAATATTGATAGTGATAATAATAATAATAATAATAATAATAATAATACAAATAATAATAATAATACAAATAATAATAATACATATTCTTTAATTGGAGTAATAAATCATATAGGCGATACAGCAGTTTCTGGTCATTATACATTTTATGGGAAAATTAATGAAATTGAAAGTTGGTTTGAGTTTGATGATGCAGAAGTTACAAAATTAACACATCGTTTTCAAGGATTACGTGGGAACTCTAAAGAAGCTTATATGTTAATATATCAACGAAATACAAAACAAAAATGTGAAAAAGATTTAATAATAATAGAGGATGAAACTAATAATAATAATAAAGAAAAGGAGGATGCTATATTAATAGAAACAGGAAAAACAAAATTAACAAAAGTAATAGAACCCATTAAATTACCCCCACGTCTTATGAAATATATTCAACGTCGTAATAATGAAATAGAAAAAACACAACAAATATGGGAGCAACAGAAAAGTGAAGTTATTTTATTTTTAAAACAATGGAGTGAAATAGCGGAGGAGTTATTTAATAAAAAAATATCACATAATATAATAGAAATAGATACTGCAGATAATAATAATAATAATAATAATAATAATAATAATAATAATGATTTTGAAGATTATTTTGCTTTACCTACAAGTTGGTTACAATTATTTGGAAGATGTTTTCTCCCTTCATATTTAGATGTAAAAAGATATGGAACAGATGGAGAAAAAAGAAAGAAAAGAGTAAGAAGTAGTAATAATGAATATAATATTAATAATATTTCTAATATTTCTACTTCCAGTAATAGTAACAATAATATTTTAAAAGAAATAAATAAAGAAGATGTAAATAATACATGTATCAATATAGAAAATGAAGAAGAAGAAAATTCTAAATATACAGAAAATTCTGAAGAAATAATAATAAACAAGAATAGTAATACTAATAATAATAGAACTCCTGGAAGTATTTTATTTAATAATATATTACAAGATCCACTAATAAATCATTTTAATAATATAAAATGCCCACATGGGAAGTTAGCACCATGGGGAGAGTACAAATTTATTTCATCTTCATTAGCTGCGAAATTAGCTTCACTTTTAAATAGTATTCCTAATTTAGAAAATTCTTTTTATAATAATAATAATAATAATAATAATAATTCTGTTTCTTTTGCTGGATGGCGGGTAAAAGAACATATTTGTGATATTTGTATTATTTCCATGTCAAAAGAAGTACTAAAATTAAAAGAATTATGGGATAATGAGAAAAATGCAATAATGTTATTAAATAATAATGTAGAAACTGATTTTAATAATAATAATAATAATAATAATGAAGAAATTGGAGTTTATATAAGTGAAAGTATTATTGAATACTGGGAAAAGTGTCTTGCTTTAAATGCAAAACGTAAAGAATTAATAAATCGTCAAGGATTTACAGGACTTTTTGTAACTTCTCTTTTAGAGAAACAAGAAAATAATAATAATAATAATAATAATAATAATAATACATTAGAAATTTCTCAATTAATTATTTCAAGTAAAATTCTTTGTGAACATCATTTACTTGCTCCCACTGCAGCAGTTCGAATCATTCCTCTTACACTCTGGCAATATATTCGTGAATATGTTATATTACCATTATTAACTATTTCTGAATATAATAATAATAATAATAATAATAATAATAATAATACTAAAACAATAATAATAGAAGAACTCCTCCATCAAATTCTCCCATATTTAACAATTAATAATACACACAAATGCCAAAATTGTATTCAATTCACCGTAACTTCAACAGCTGAACGTCATCAACGTAAATTAAATAAAATTGATGCTAATAAAAAATTTCCAACAATTGTTGCATTAAGTCAAATACTTTCAAATATATCTTCTACTGAAATGCGAGCCCAACATCCTAATAAAAATATATTTAAAAGAAATCTTGAAAGAAATTATAGAGAGTATAGGAGAAACTGGGAGAAAGAACAAGATAAAGTTATTAAAACAATAGAAGCACAAATTATAATTCTTGAAAAAGAAGAAGAAGAAAGAATAAGAGAACATAAAGCATGGGAGGCAATGCGAGTGCGTCGTGGAAATAATAATAATAATAATAATAAAATAAATAAGAGAAATATTAGAAATAATGAAAGTAGTGAAATTTCTACCTCTCAGCTTAGTCAATCTTCTGTAGAAATAATATCATCTAATAATAATAATAATAATAATAATATGAATCTTTCTCCACTAGAAGAAGCAAAACAATCTTTAATTCAAGCTCGTAATATGAAATGCCCTGAATTACGTCAATCTTTTGCATGTATTCCTATTTATTGGATTTATCACTGGCGCCGCTGGTATTTAGACTCCGAATATAATATTAAATTTCCAAATATTTTTAATTATAACTCTTTTATTTGCCCTCATGGGGGATTATTACTTTCAACAAATATATTAAATCCATCGGATGTGTTTTGGGAAAATTGTAAATCCACAGCAAGTCATCTTGTACAAGTTTGGAATAATAATAATAATAATAATCAAACAGAAAAAGAAAATAATAATAATAATAATAATATAGAAGTAATGCCTGAAATTCCTCCATTACTATTAGTTCCATTAAAAGAATTTATTCACTTACTTGAAATGTATGAAAACACAGATATGCTATTACCAATTTCTATAGAAAACAATGAAGAAAATTTAGAAACACGTATTAATAAAAGTAAAGTTATATTATTTGTAGAACAAAACACAGAACGTCTATTTGAACCAAAATCATGTGAGTCTTGCATTCAAGCATTAATTAATACATTAGAAGAAACAACGAAATGTTTTATTAATGGAAGTTTTAAATTAAATTTACATTTACGTCGAAGTAAAAAAAATTTCTATGATGCTAGTGATATTATTTCAAATATACATTATACTTGTAGAGTTGGAGAATTAAAATTAATTATTTCTCAGCGAGTGATGGAAATGCATGGGTTTATTTTACCTGTAGAAGAAATTGAAATATTACGTGGGCGTAAACCTTTGAAAAGAGATATAAGTCGAATTAATAATAATAATAATGATAATAATAATAATAATAATAATAATAAGAATAATAATACAATGAAATCTAAAACTATTATAGATGTGGATGCAGAGTCTACACCATCATTATCTCAACATAAAGAAGAAAAAGATATCAATGAAGAAAATAATAATAATAATAATAATAATAATAATATTAATAATAATAATAAGAATAATAATATTGATGAATATACATTATATGAATGTGGGTTACGTGATGGAGACACCCTTACAGTAAATGCTATAAATAAAGTATTAACTTCGATTCAAACAAATGAAAAAGATATTGAAATATGGGAGGAAATACCAGCAGAATTAATAAAAGAAGAAAATACAAAAATAGAAAGTGGATTAAATGCATTTGGGGCAACTCGATTATATGGGAAAGTGAGTGAAAGTAATAATAATAATAATAATAATAATAATAATAACAAAAATAATAATAAAAACAAAAATAATAAAAAGAATAATAATAATAAACTTTCTTTAGTAGAGGTTGCATGTGAGGTTTGTACGTTTATTAATACATCAGGAAGAACATTATGTGAAATGTGTGAAAGTCCACTAGGGAAAAGTGCTTAAATAGATAAAGAGAAATATATTTGTTAAACACATCATAGATTAATGCCATATTCTATTAGAAAAGAAATAATATATTCTTTTCTATATTTATTATTACTTTTATTTATTTTATTGACTTGGACCACAAATGATAACTGATGAAATTGATAAAATAATAATAATAATAATATTATTATTATTATATATACATATGTCTAACCAATATTTAGTAGTGTGATGCAAGAGAATTATTGGTTTTAATTACGAATCGATATCAAATTATATTTTTATTGTTTTCTTTCCTTTTTTTTTTTTGAATTTTTATAATATATATTTATTTATATATTTATAAAAATAATAAAGTTTTTGTTTTATTTTTACTTTATTCTAATATTAAATACACTTTTTCTTTCCCCCCCTCTTTTTCTCTCTCCACACTAATATTCTATTTACTTTTAATATTTCAAGAGAAAAAAATAATTATAATATTAAAAAAAAAACAAAAATAAAAAAAGAAAAAGAAAAAAGGAATTATGGGTATAAATTCATATTATTATAATGACTTTTACGCCTCACAAAGTTATGGAAGTAAATGTATTCACTTTTTTCGTGCATTATTAATAGTAATTCATATTCTTTTAATTACTGCTGCTATTGGTGGCCTCTCTATTGGTATTATTGAAAAAGAAAAAATGGAAAGTACATTAAAAGATATTTGTGTTTCATGTTCTAATGTATTTATAACTTATATTGCTGGATTTAGTATTCTTTTTATCTTTGCTTTACTAGGCTTTCTTGCATTAAGTACACGATATATATTTCTTCGTGTTTTGTATGGGATTTCATTAGGAATTGTATTTATATTAGCTTTTATATTAACTTTAATATATTTTTTAGTAAGTATTAATAAAATAAGTTTAGAGTGGGGCTGGCGTGAGACGGAGGCGATGTGTGCGTTGGAATTACATTATGAATGTTCTGGTTGGAGAAATATATGTCATACGAATAATACTAATAATAATAATTTTAATAATAATAATTTTAATAATAATAATAATAATAATATTTGCCCCGTATGCTCTGAGAAAGATCAGGAAAAAATTAATCAATTTAATATAACTTGTGAATCATTAGTATTAAAAGATGTAAAATCACACTTACACTTATTTCTTCCAATAGGAATTACAATTGCATCTTTAGCATTTGTGGGAATAATTGTAACTTGTATGTTGCAACGTAAGAGAGAGATGGAGAAACGATATATTGGATACTATTATCGTGTTTAGAAATATATATATATATATATTATATTATATTATATATTAATATTATTTATTTATTAATATATATATATATATATTTTGTACTTTTTATATTAGATAGGAGAATGATAATAGAGAAATATATATATATATATATATTGTGGTATGAGATTTACCGGATAATAATAAATGAAATTAATAATTAAAAAAATTAAAAAAAGAGTAATTGAAAATAAAAATAAATTTGATTGTTTCTTTTTTAATTTTTTACTTTTTTGTCTTTTTCACCACCCATTTGATTGCTTTTTTTATGCAAGCGTGTGTTTTTTTTTCTTTTTCTTTTTCTATATCTTTTATTATATTATTTTTTATATGTCTTTTTTTTTTTTTTTTCACATACACTCTCTAATTTTTTTATCATTTATATAGTTCAAAATATATAAAAACGAAAAGATTCCTGTTATTATTATTATTATTATTATTTGTTTTATTTATAACTCTTTAATTTCTCTAAATTCATTTGTTTTTTTTCTTTCTTTTATTATTATTATTATTATTATTTAAACACTATAGTTTGAGACATTATTAAAGTAGGTATATATATTATTTATATAAATATATAAATATATAGCCACATACGCGTTTAAAGAGAAAAGAAAGAAAAAGAAAAAAAAAGAAAACTACAAAACCAATTTTAAGGAAAAAAAAAAAAAAATAATAATAATAATAATAATAATAAAACAAGAGTAAAGTAATAATAATAATAAAATATAACAAAAAAAGAAAAATAAAAAAGAAAAATAAAACACATAAATTGACACACATATATATATATATAAGTTGATTAAATATATATTTATATAGAAAAAATAAAAAAAAAAACAAAGAAAAATAAAATAAGAAAAAAAAAAAACTAAAATAGTTCTTTAGTAGAATTTACACCTTCTCTGGATTAAAAAAAAGGGGGGAAAAAAAAAACAATCAAAGTAACAAACAAAAAAATAAAATAATAATAAAATAAGTAAAAACAAAAACAAAAAAGAAACATACGCTTTAAAAACCGAAATTTGTTTTTAGTTAGTACTGTGTTTCTTTTTTATCAATTGCTATTATTATTACTATTAAGTGATAATAATCGCATCAAAACTCCATTATTTGACAGGAGATAAAAGTTGAAAAATAAATAAAAGTAAATCTCTCAAGTTGAAGAGCAGTTAAAGGAGGGGAAAGGAAAAAAAAAAAAATAATAATAATAATAATAATAATAAAATATATTTATATATAATATATATATTTATTATAATATTGACTAGTTGACATAATAAACTCCCATATCTGATCCCAAGGAAGAATATATATATATATATAAATATATAAAGCAATAACCAAAAAAAAAAAAAAAAAGAAAGAAAGAAAAAGAAAAAGAGAATTTTTTATTAAAAACAAAAAATAAAAATAAAATATATAATGAAAGAATATACAAAGGCTTCACTTGTTCTCCATGGTGGGGAGCACTTTGAGGGACTTTCCTTTGGTTATAATAAAAGTATTGCAGGTGAAGTTGTTTTTTCTACTGGAATGGTAGGCTACCCAGAGAGTTTAACAGATCCTTCGTATCAAGGACAAATACTTGTTTTAACTTCACCAATGATTGGAAATTATGGAATTCCTCCTTTAGAAACTGATCACTTTGGGATGACAAAATATTTTGAAAGTATGAATGGAAAAATTCACGTGAGTGCTGTTGTCGTTTCAGAGTATTGTGAGGAACCAGCACACTGGCAAATGTATGAAACATTAGGAGCGTGGTTAAAAAGAAATAAAATTCCAGGATTAATGATGGTGGATACACGAAGTATTGTTTTAAAACTTCGAGATATGGGAACCGCCTTAGGTAAAGTTATTATTGGAGATGAAGATGTACCTTTTATTGACCCAAACACACGTAATTTAGTTGCAGAAGTAAGTACAAAAACACGAAGAACTTATGGGCATGGGACGCTTCATATTCTTGTAATTGATATGGGAGTAAAGTTAAATACACTTCGTTGTTTATTAAAACATGATGTCACATTAATTGTGGTGCCACATGATTGGGATATTACAAAAGAAAATTATGATGGAATTTTTATTTCTAATGGACCAGGTAATCCACAAATGTGTACAAAAACAATTGAAAATGTACGTTGGGCATTAACACAAAATAAACCTATATTTGGAATTTGTATGGGAAATCAAATGTTAGCATTAGCTGCAGGGGGTACAACTTATAAAATGAAATATGGACATCGTGGGCAAAATCAACCTTGTACATGTAGAATTGATGGACGCGTTGTAATAACAACTCAAAATCATGGATTTGGAGTAGATTTTAAATCACTTCCACAAGAAGAATGGGAGGAATATTTTTATAATCCTAACGATGATAGTAATGAGGGATTATGGCATCGAACGAAACCATTTTGTGCGGTGCAATTTCATCCTGAGGGAAGATGTGGCCCACAAGATACGGAATATCTTTTTGACAATTATATTGCTCGTGTGAAAGCTTCTAAAGTTAAAATTACAAGTAAATTTAAACCACGTAAAGTACTTGTTTTAGGTGCAGGGGGAATTGTTATTGCTCAAGCTGGTGAATTTGATTACAGTGGTTCACAATGTTTAAAAGCATTACGTGAGGAAGGAGTTGAAACTGTTTTAGTAAATCCAAATATTGCAACAGTTCAAACTGATGATGAAATGGCTGATCATATTTATTTTGTTCCAGTTACAGTAGAAGCTGTAGAACGTGTAATTGAAAAAGAACGCCCAGATGGAATTTTACTTGGCTGGGGAGGACAAACTGCACTTAACTGTGGATTACAATTAGAACGTCTTGGAATTCTTAAAAAATATAATGTGCAAGTACTTGGGACGCCTGTTTCTACTATTGCCGTCACAGAAGATCGTGAACTTTTCCGAGATGCATTATTGCAAATTAATGAACAAGTTGCAAAATCAAAAGCCGTAACTTCTGTGAATGAAGCAATTTCATCTGCTGCAAGTATTGGATTTCCAATGATGGTGCGTGCCGCATATTGTTTAGGAGGACAAGGCAGTGGTGTTGTAAATAATGAAGAAGAATTAAAACATAAAGTTGAAGTTGCCCTAGCGACTTCTCCGCAAGTTTTACTTGAAGAAAGTGTTGCAGGATGGAAGGAGATTGAATATGAAGTGGTTCGTGATATTTATGATAATTGTATTACAGTATGTAATATGGAAAATTTTGATCCAATGGGAATTCACACTGGGGAATCTATTGTGGTGGCCCCATCTCAAACCCTAACAAATGATGAATTTCATATGTTAAGAAGTGCTTCGATTCGTATTATTCGTCATCTTGGAATTGTAGGAGAATGTAATATACAATATGGACTTGACCCATATTCTTTAAGATATGTTGTGATTGAAGTCAATGCTAGACTTTCTCGTTCTTCTGCATTAGCTTCAAAAGCAACTGGCTACCCACTAGCACACGTTGCCACTAAAGTTGCACTTGGTAAAGGATTATTTGAAATTACAAATGGAGTTACAAAAACAACAATGGCATGTTTTGAACCAAGTTTAGATTATATTGTTGTCAAAGCACCTCGCTGGGATTTAGGGAAATTTAATATGGTAAGTGAAGAAATTGGTTCCATGATGAAAAGTGTTGGAGAAGTAATGGCAATTGGGCGAACATTTGAGGAGGCGTTGCAAAAAGCTTTACGAATGGTGGATCCTTCACATACTGGATTTGATGTTCCAAGTCGATTACAATCCCGTAAAGGAGGATGGGATTATATGCATCATATTAAACATCCAACACCAGAAAGAATATTTGCGATTTGTAAAGCCTTTCATGAAGGAATAACGGTGGATGAAATTCATGCTTTAACTCGTATTAATACTTTCTTTTTAAATAAATTATATAATCTTATTGTAATACAAAGAGAAATGGTAAATCTTTATGCGGGTAAAATGATGGAAATGCCTTTTGATTATTTATATAAAATGAAAGCACACGGTTTTAGTGATGCTCAAATTGCGAAATATATAGGTTGCTCTACAGATGAAGTACGTAAAAGACGTATGGATCTTAAAATTGCTCCTAAAATTAAACAAATTGATACTGTAGCAGGTGAATACCCTGCAGCTCAATGTTGTTATTTATATGCTAGCTATAATGCTCAAAGTGATGATGTTGATTTTACAGAACGTATGTATGCTGTTCTTGGATGTGGAGTTTATCGAATTGGAAATAGTGTAGAATTTGATTATGGTGGAGTTCTTGTAGCTCGTGAATTACGACGTCTTGGTAATAAAGTTATTCTTATTAATTATAATCCTGAAACGGTTTCAACCGATTATGATGAATGTGATCGTCTTTACTTTGAAGAAGTTTCAGAGGAGACGGTACTGGATATTTTATTAAAAGAACGTATTGCAGGGGTTGTAATATCTTTAGGAGGACAAATTGTACAAAATATGGCATTACGTTTAAAACAACATGGACTTCCTATTCTTGGTACTGATCCTGTAAATGTGGATAAAGCAGAAAATCGTCATAAATTTTCAAGTATGTGTGATGAACTTGGAGTTCCTCAACCGGAATGGATTTTATCAACAAGTGTGGAGCAGGTGCATGATTTTTGTAAACGAGTTGGCTTCCCAACACTTGTTCGCCCAAGTTATGTATTAAGTGGATCTGCAATGGCTGTGATTGCAAATCCTGCCGATATTGATCGCTATTTAGAAGATGCCGCCTTAGTCTCTGGTGAGTATCCTGTAGTTGTAAGTAAATATTATGAAGATGCTAAAGAGTATGATGTGGATATTGTGGCCCATCATGGGCGAGTATTATGTTATGCTATTTGTGAACACGTTGAAAATGCTGGAGTTCACTCCGGTGATGCCACCATGTTTTTGCCTCCACAAAATACAGATAAGGAAACAATGAAACGTATTTATGATGCCGCCACACGCATTGCAGAAGAATTGGATGTTGTAGGACCTATGAATGTACAATTTTTGTTGACAAAAGATAAAAAATTACGTGTCATTGAGGCAAATGTTCGAAGTTCACGTTCGGTGCCTTTTGTTTCTAAAACTTTAGGTATTTCTTTCCCTGCTGTAATGGTTTCGGCGTTTTTATCGCGTCGGGATTCGGATCTTGTTCCTATTAAACGTGCAAAAATGACACATATTGGTTGTAAAGCTTCTGTTTTTTCATTTAATCGACTTGCTGGGGCGGATCCTATACTAGGTGTAGAAATGGCCTCCACAGGTGAAATTGGAGTATTTGGTCGAACAAAGGATGAAGTATTTTTAAAAGCATTACTTTGTCAAAATTTTAAATATCCAGAACGAGGAGTATTTATTAGTTGTGATGAGGATAAAATAGCAGAAGAATTATGTCCATCAATTGCTTGTATGGCGAAACGTTTCCCTATATTTACTTCAAAACAAACTTCAAAGATATTGGATAGTTATGGTATTAAACACACCGTTTTAACACAACGTCATGAGGATAGTAATCCAAGCTATGATGCTGCTGTTATTTCTAAAGATAAATTTGATCTTGTTATACAATTAAGAAATAAACGTAAAGATTTTGTACTTCGTCGTTCTACGCGTGAAACAGCTCCACCAGATTATTGGATACGTCGACTTGCAGTAGATTATAATCTTTCATTATTAACTGAACCAAATTTGGTAAAAATGTTTTGTGAATCACTTGATGTTAAAGTAAATGAAATTGAAATTGAACCTTTCCGTCATTACGTCCCTCGTGTATATCATCAAATTGAGAATGATAATTGTACCATGCTGCATCGTCATAAAGTTGGTCTTTGTATTAATTCCACTAATGATAGTAAAGTTCTTGCAACACGTTTACATTTGGAAAAAATATCTCTTACATGTTTTCATGCATTTCTTGGTGGTACTCATAGCTGTGAAACAATTGTTGAACAATTCCGCGCGATTGGTGTTTCCGTAGAAATCGTAGATTTACGTTCACAAATGGCAGAGTTAGCATTTGATATGATTATGTCTATGGTCGCTGATGATGATTATAATTGGAATTTACCAACACTTGGTTTTCATGTCATGGGCATTCATCTTTTAAAAGCAATGCGGGATAGAAGAATGACAGTTGTTGCACAAAGTTCAAGTGGTGGTAATAAAGAATTAAGTTTTGAACGCTACGTGCGAACACTACATCCACAGATGGGGGTATATAATCCATGGCGGGATCAGAGGTTATTAGATGAGTTCCCAAGTGAATCTGCTAAAATATCTTTTCTAACTTCCCACAGTATCCACCCATCACCCTCACAGGTGGAGTCGCATAATAGTGTGTGTGGGATTACTTATAAGTTGCATGAATTAAGAAGTATGCCGACACCACAATTAGTGCAGCTGCCACGACAGTGCCCGAATACGCCGGAGTTTTGTTCGTTAACATTTCGCGCGGCTCGATGCGTGTGTGTGAATGAAACTGAAGTCACTCCATTACAAGCGTTACAACTTACAAATATAATTGCCGGCAGAAATGGAGTTGGTATGGTGCGAACACGGGCAGGAGAAATGTATGAAGCACCTGGCATGGTATTATTATCTAAAGCCTTACGATTTTTATACGATGTCTGCTTTGATCGAAGTGCGGCGGATATTTTTAGATTATATTCAAGTCATTTAGCGTCACAGTTAAAAGGCACGGGATTATTAGAACGACACACGCAGTCCGCGTTGGAAGGTATTCGACATTTAACAGGCGAGGTCGATGGGGTGGTGGAGGTGGAGTTGCATAAGGGCGAGGTGATATTTTTAAAAATGTCACATGTTTCAAAACCAGTGAAAAAACGATTAGCGAAGATTGTAACGGAGGAGGAGTTGGAGGAGGTGTTTCAGCCTGGGAATGGATCTTTTAGTGATGTGCAGTGGTAAGTAAGTAAGTAAGTAATGAATTAATAAGAGAGAATAAGAGAGAGTTTATATATATATATATATATATATGACCTAAATATGGCTTTTTTCGGGTGGGGGAGAAAAGGAGGAGGAGGAGGAGGAGAGGGGGACAAAAATAATAAAATAAATAATAATAATAATAATAGTATATATATATATATATATATATATATATATATCATTATTAAGAGATACATATACAGAAAGATATATATTTACTAAAAATGAAGCGAAAAAAGCATAATAGTAATAATAATAATAATAATAATTTTTAAAAAAAAAATATATTTTACTCATAAAATATGAGTATACTAAGGCTTCACAATATATATATTTATATATATGTGTTTAAATAAAGTCTAAATATTTATATAAGCATAATAATATTGATAAATGGACGAGGTAAGGGGGGATTAAAATTGTTAAAGATAATTTATATATAGATGAGGTGTAGATTCCTTATTTATTTTTCTTTGCTCTTTTTAACCCCTAATATTTTCTCTTTTTTTTTTCTTTTTTATCTCATTATTTAAATGAAGAGATGGAAATGGAAAAGAAAAGTAAATTCAAAAACAACAACAAAAAAGAGTCCAAACTAAACTAAAAGGATAATATGTGAAAGAATCCCAGTATTCCACGATTAAAAAAAAAAAAAAAAAGGATGACAATTATATTTTAAATAGTGTTTAGTAAAATAGTTTTTTTTTTTTTGTTTTTATTTTTTTTTTCCTTTCTATTTATAATAGTAATAATAATAATGACAATACCAATAGCAGCGTATATTTTTTCTTCAGGAAATCGTCCTCACTCTATTTATATAGAGGAATGAAACTAACAATTATTATTATTGCCATTATTATTTTATATTCAACATCTTCAAGTTTACTTCAGCTAGGCATCATGGTATTTTAAATTGATATATATATATATATAAAGTAGATAAAAATTGAATTGATCAAATAAATAAAGGGTACAAAAATCATTGAAATTAAAAAAAAATATATATTTTTTTTATTTTTTCTTTTCCATTCCTTTCTCATATATATTTTCGCAACTGTGTGTTATGTGACTTTTTAACAATCTGCAGAGAAAACAAATAAATAAAAAATAATTTGGGACCTAATATAAAGAGATAGAAGAATAATATTCACTACTCTATTTATTTATTTATGTAAATTTTATTGTTTTTTTATTTTTTTTTCTTTTTTAAACTACTTCTTTAAAAAAAAATAAATAAATAATAATAATAATAATTAAATAGAAGAATTTTTAAAGAGTTAAAAGCTATCTAGTAGATATAAACAATATATAAATAAGTATATACATATATTCTCACAGAGTATATTAAAAAGAATATCAATAACAAACATCCAAAAAAAAAAAAAAAAGAAAGAACATAATATTATTAATAAAACAAAAAAATAATAATAATATAAAAAGAATAACAAAAAATAAAAAAAAAAAATATATATATATATATATATTTATTTAAATGGAAGAATTAAAACCTGTTGCAAGTCTTAAAGGCAAAAGTATCACCAGTGCCGCCCAATTCACCCGAAATGAAATTGAATCTCTAATACAACTCTCTAGTGCATTTCAAGATAAAATAAATGCTGGAAATGTATTAAATCTTTTAAAAGGAAAAATTATGACGCCAATATTTTTTGAAGATTCCTCTCGAACTTTTTCATCTTTTTGTGCCGCGATGCTTCGACTCGGAGGAAATGTTATTCATTTTAAACTTGAAACTTCTTCCATTAATAAAGGAGAAACTCTCAGTGATACGATACAAACATTAAACGCTTATAATGATATTTTAGTAATGCGTCACCCAATGCAAGACGCATTAAGTGAAGCTTTAAAAGTTACAAATATTCCAATTATAAATGCTGGGAATGGCGCTGGTGAGCACCCAACACAGGCGTTATTAGATATATTTACGATATATAAAGAATTAGGAAAAATAGATAATATTACAATTGCGTTAATTGGAGATTTAAAAATGGGACGCACAGTGCATTCTTTATTAAGTTTACTGGTACGAAATTTTAATATTAACACAATATATCTTGTGGCACCAGATATGCTGCAAATGCCGCAAGATGTTTTAGATATATTAAAAGATGAAATAAATAAAAAAGAAATTCAAATTAAAAAAGAAGTGGCATTAACAGAAGAAGTAATGAGGAATTGTGATGTTTTATATGCAACACGATTACAAAAAGAACGATTTATGGCAAATATAAATACAAATGATGCATTAGCATTGGAAACGTTTGAAAATATAAAATCGGATATTATCATTAATGCAGAAAGAATGAAATTAGCAAAAGATAAAATGATTGTCATGCATCCACTCCCAAGAAATGATGAAATTAGTTTTGATATTGATGAAGATATAAGAGCAGCGTATTTTAGACAAATGCGTTATGGTTTATTTATGCGAATGGCAATATTATGGAGTGTTTTAGCATAATAATAATAAATAATAATAAAAAATAATAATGATAATAAATAATAATATATATATATATATATATTTGCTTGTTTGTTTTTGTAGATACGAACTATGTGTAGAAATAAAGGAAGAAATAAGATTTAAAAAAAAAAAAAAAAAGGGGAAATAAATAATAATAATGATAATAATATGGTTATTTATGGGATTTCTTATCATTTTTAAAGAGCTCATAAACACAAAAAAAAAAAGAAAAAGAAGAATGATAGTTGATTCATTCTTTTAAATTAATTAATCTATAAATATTGACTAATAACGTTGACTAAATAATAAAACTAAGCAAATGTGGATTTTTTTTTTTTTTTTTTAATTTGTTTGTTTATAATATTTTTATGAATGAGGAGAATTTCTGGCAAATCGTGAAGGAAGAGGGAAATAAAATAAAAATTTTAGTAAAGTGAGATATAGTATTATTTATTACTTCTTATATTATTACTTTATTTATTTTTATTTTTATTATTATTTTTTTTTTTCCTCTTGTTCTTCTGATGAAATTCAATTTTTTTATTTTCTATTTTTGTTTAAGCATGAATTTTTATTTTTTTCTTTTTGTATATTACCTCTCCTATGATTTACTGTTTTTTTTTTTTCTAAAATGAAATAATAAATAACTTAAAAAAAAATATTTTTTTTTTGTTCTTTTTCTTTTTCTTATTATTATTATTATTTTTCTCTCAATATATATGATTATTAAGGGATATTTTTTCACTACAAAGATTCAAAAAAAAAAATATATATTTTTTTTTCTTCTCACATTATCAAAAAATCTTTAAGAAAAAAAAAATAATAATAAAAATAAAAATAACATAAATTTAAGTGTGTATTTATATATTATATATTTTTTATATTTATTTAATAGATGGACTTTACCTTCCCAGTCTTTGTACGTGCCTCAACTAATAATAATATTAATAATAATAATAATAATAATAATAGTGAAGCTGCAACTCTCTCAGAAACTCCTCAGAAATCATTATGGCAATTAGTTATTGAAACAGAACCAAATGCTGCTTTTCCTCGACGTCAAAATAAAAAAAGTTATTTTGAAAGAAAAGATATAAATGAATTAAATAATAATAATGATAATGATAATAATTATGGATATAGAAGTGGAGAAAATAATAATAATAATAATAGTAATAATAATAATTATTTATTAACTTCTCGTACCTCATGGAAGCCTACAGAGTATATAATGAAACAAATAATATCTTCAGGATTTATTTCACAATATTTAATGTTACATGGAATTGAATGCTCTGCAAGAGTCCCACCCCCGCCTTGTCTTCGATTAAAAGATTTACAAATTCATTCTTTTATATTAGAAAGATTAGAGAAACAATTACAATTTCCATATATATTTCAAAGTTCTTCTTCTTATAATAATAATAATAATAATAATAATAATTTAAATTATATGAATGCAACTGTAAGGACACAGAGACCGAGTTTAAAAGAGTTACAAGAAATAGTATTTAGTGGTGTGGAGGAAACTAATATAATTGATAAGAAGAAAAATGAAGAAGAAAATAATAATAATAATAATAATAAAGAAACAGAAAAAGGTATTTATGATATAAAAGGAAATGAAGTTTGCCTCACAGCATTACAACAATTTATATTTACTTCAATGTTATTAGGAAATCACACAGTTACTATTGGCCCACGTGGGACTGGGAAGAAAACAGCAGGTTGGTTATCCACAGCTCTCTTAACTCTTTCACATAATAATAATAATAATAATAATAATAATAATATAAAAACTGAAGAAAAAGAAAAAGAAACAATGATAAAAATAAAAGAAGAAGAAGAAGAAATAATAACTTCAACTTCATTAGAAAATACTTTACTACCACTAAAAAAAGAAAATGAATTTAATGAAACTTCTACATTAAATTCTCAATCATTACCTCGTGCTATTATTATTGTAAGTAATAATAAAGAAATATATGAATGTAGTAAATGGTTACAATCTATATTTACAACGGAAGCATTTCATATTTTAACATTTCAGCGTGGTGGTGGGAGTGAACTTATTCCTATATCTGATTTTAATAATAATAATAATAATAGGAAATCAAATAATAATGATAATAATAATAATATGAGTAAATATCAATTGCCTATGCAAACAATTCCCCCACCACTTCCTTCAGCATCATTTGTAACACCTACTTCAACGTTATCATATGAAATTCCATTAATGAATCCAGATATATTAGTTCAAGGATATAATCCGACTTATGAAGATAATAATAATAATAATATTAATATTAATAAAGAAGAAGAGAAAGTAGAGAAAGAAAATGAAGAAGAATTAAAGGAAGAAGATAAATCATTATTAGATAAACGAAGTCATCGAGATATGTCACGAGATCGCCATAATAATAATAATAATAATAATAATAATAATAAATCATCTCATATATATGAAAGAGAAGATAAAAAAAAACATCGAAAACGACATCGTAGTTCTTCAGTATATTCTAGAGAAGAAAGATATAAAAGAAGTGTTAGTCGACATCATCATCGTCATCATTCTCGTGATAATGATAAAAGAAAAAGATATAATAATTACTATAAAAGAAGTAGAAGTAGAAGTAAAAGAAGAAGTAGTAAAAGAAGAAGACATCATCATCATCATCATGATTATGATAGAGATAATAGTAAAAGAAGAAAAAGAACTCACAGAAGTAGAAGTTATAGTGGTAAGAGAAGATATGAAAAGAAAGAAGAATATGATAATGAATATTATAAACAAGATGATGATTATGATAATTCTTATAATAATAATAATAATAATAATAATAATATTAATATTAGTAATAATATATCTGAAGAGTTATCTCATATTCCATTAACAATACCACCACCAATGATAACATCATTATTACCTCCACCTATTATTTCTAATGAAACTCCTATAGAGGAAACAACAATAACTACTACAACATTATATGATGATAATAATAATAATAATAATAATAATATTCCCTATTTTCTAAAACAACATATACCTATTCTTATTACAACACAACAATCATTTATCGAAGCCCTTCATAGTGTACAAGGACAAGCTGAGGTTTTACCATTTGAATTAGTGCGAGTTTTTTGCTTAAGTGATGCTGAGCGAATTGCTCCAACTATTACTAATAATAATAATATTAATAATAATAATAATAATATTATTCCTAATTCCTGGTGGATTTCCTTATCAAATGCTGTAGATATTGAATGTCAATTTATTATTTCCGCCCCACGCATGTATGAAGAAGTTAATAGTTGGATTCATAATACAATTTTACATGAAACTCCAGATATAATTAATTTTTATCGACAGAGAGATGATACAGTGTGGGTTGGAGTAAATCATATTTTAGAAATTGTACAAATTGATGAAAGTGAATCAATACGAAAAGTAACAGGATATCAAATTGAAAAACAACAAGAAAGACAAAAACAAACATTTGAACTTGTTGAGGCAGCTAAAATTCAAAGAGTTGTAGATATTATTAGTCAACATTATTATACTTCTTCTTCTGGTGCTGCTACTACTACTACTACTAATAATAATAATAATAATAATAATAATGAAGAATTATCAACTCAATCTTCAGGACGTATTGTAATTGTAGTTTCCTCACGTAGAGAGCAAGAAACATTATTTCCACAATTATTAAATGAATTAAAAGAAACTATTTCTTTTGTACGTTGTACTTGTGATATTCAAGAGTTTCAACGTGGGAAAGTGGATATACTTGTAACATATGATTGGCTTTTATGTGTTTCAGATAGTGATTGTTTTAGTTCAACTATTTATAATAATAATAATAATAATAATAATAATAATAATAATATTATTATTAATCGTCCAATAGAAATTGTAATTAATTTTGGGTTTCCTCGAGCTTTAATGGCACCTGGGAAAGAAGAAGGATTAATAGATTGTATTATGCTGCGAGCTCGTACTCTGCTTCATAGTGATTCTCTTAATAATAATAATAAATCTAGAAATAAAAAGAGAGAGAGAAATAATAATAATAATAATAGGAGAAATAAATATAATAATAATAATAATAATAATAATAATAGAGAAGAAATAGAAGAAAATGAAAAAAAAGAAGATTTCTCTTTTCTTGAGGCTGCAATGCATAAATCAACAATTACCTCATTAACAGTATTAACATTATTAACAGAGCGTCAAATGTATGGACGACTTGGACAATTACTAATGTCTAGAACACAAGCAGTTTCTTCTCAATAAATAATAATTAAAAAGAAATAGAATTTTTTTGTTTTTATTATTATTATTATTAATTTTTTTTTTTTTTGCAATATTAATAGTAATAATATCCGAAACGAACAGGATAGAATACACTTTGTGTATGTATAAGCACACTTATTCTTTCTTATCCCCTTAAAAAGAATTAAAAAAGGAAAATTTTTTTTTCTTTATTAATTTATTAATTCTTATTTATTTATATATTTTTATAATAATTAAACTATTGTTTTATCAACTAATAGTGTTTTTTTTCTTCTTCTTCTTTTTTTTTTTGCTTCATCAATTATTTCATATAATACATAAATTTTTTTCAAAAAGGGATACAAATACAAATAAACATATTACAAGTATTATTTATTATTTTTGCGAATATCTTAAATAAAAATTTTAATTGAAGTTTATTATACTTCAGAAAAAAGAAAGAGAAACATATATATATATATATATATTAAAAAGAAACAAACAAAATATATATATATATATATATATATATATATTTAAAATAAATAAATAATGTTCTCTAGAACTACACTAAGACAGGCCACCCCAAGACTTTCACTTCCACCCGCAATTCAACAATTATTTAATTGGTATCCTAGGCGTGGTGGGGAGTTTCTAGCAAATATGTTAGCAGGACATAATTTATTTATTTCTGATATTCCTAAGCAATTTAATACCCAACACGCAAAACATTTTTCTTTTATTAAGTCTCTCTGTATTACTCCTTTATTTACATTAACTATTGTACATTATATCTCTAGCTTTTGTCTTTACCCAACACGAAAAAATATTATTTCGCCGTTAATGAATGAATTAAGTAAAAAAACAGAAGCTCAACATGAGTGGTTTCAAGTTATAAATAAAAAAAATTCCCCAACAGATGTTATTATCTGGCGAGTTGCAATGATATGTTCACAAATTATATTATTTCCAATGTGGTGTTTACTTTCAGCATTAGCCCCACAATTAATACATGCCATGTTAGAAAATATAAATCATATTTTATATCAAAAACTTTCATATATTAGTAAAGAATCTCCTATATTTGTAGAACAATGTATGCAGGAGTCAAGAGAAGCGGAGGCATTTCATAGTCAACAACTTTGTATTCCAACAGATTACGCGGCGGCGGTTATTATTGTTTTATTAGTATTATATTTAACTTCATAGGAACTGACTAAAGAAAAATATAAGAGAAATTAAATAATTTCTACTAATTGTTATAATTGTAGGTAAGAGAGTATTTTCACGGTAATGAGGAATATTGTATTTAACATTGGAAGGATTATTATTATTTATTATTATTATTATTTTTTTTTTTTAAGAACAAAAAATTATAAAGATATGTATATATATATATATATTCTCTTAAAAAAAAGAAAAAAAAAAATTACAAAATATTTTATTATTATTATTATCATTATTATTGTTTTTTTTTTATCAATGATATACTAGAAAAAAAGAAAAAAACATAAATAAATAAATTAATTAACATAAATAATGCGAATTCTTCTTTCAGTTCCACCTGCTGCCTTATCCGCAACTACAACATTACAAAAGAGTGTTGTAAGTCTTCAAGAACATAATATATTTATGTCAAGTGACCCAAAGGGTTCTCGTCTTGGATCTGGTGCAGGAACTTCATGGTTATTAGATGCATGCTATCAAGCAGAATCTCTTCATAATAATAATAATAATAATAATAATAATAATAATAATATTAATAATAATAATAAACATAACTTTAAGGATTGGCTCTCCCGTGAGTCTCGTGTTATTATTCATGCCGGGGGTCGAAGTCGCCGCCTCCCCGCCTACGGGCCGCGTGGGAAACTTCTCACGCCAATTCCCGCAACTCACCACCCCCGAGGTCAAACATGCGATCAGACTTTAATGGATTTACAAATATATTTATATGAGAAAATACTAGGGCGGGCACCAGGGAATTTACACACACTTATTTCCTGCGGAGATGTATTAATACTATCGGAGCAACCGTTACCAGAAATAACAACAACAATAAATAATAATGATGATAATAATAATAATAATAATAATATAGATGTGGTGTGTTATGGAATTAAAAAAGATGTGGATGTGTTAATGAAACATGGGGTGTTTTTTATGAATCAAGACACACCAGAAGAGTTAGAAGTAATGTTGCAGAAACCTTCATTAAAAGAAATTCAAGAATATTCATTAAATAGAAATTGTGTGATGGATATTGGATTATGGTTATTAAGTGATCGTGCGGTGGAAGTTTTACGTCAACGTAGTTTATCAGAAAATAATAATAATAATGAATGTAAATATAAAGAATATGATTTATATAGTGATTTCGGTGCCGCGCTTGGGCATCATCCTTTAAAAGATGATTCTTTAGTAAAAGAATTAAAAGTTAAAATTATAACATTAAATGAGGCTCGTTTTTTTCATTATGGAACTACGGAGGAACTTATATCTTCTACTCTTACGATTCAAAACACGATGCGAGACCCGGATGGATTTTTACAAGAAACTATTCCAAAACATCCTTCTATATTTTGTCAAAATTCTCGTATTTATGCAAAATTAAATGAAGAACAACGAAATATTTGGATAGAAAATAGTGAAATTGCATTAGGATGGACTTTACATCAACATTCTGTTATAACTGGAGTACCAAAAAATACATGGAAATTAAATGTTCCAGAAAATATTTGTATTGATATTGTTCCAATAAATAATAATAATAGTAATAGTAATATAAAAGGTTGGGTAGCTCGTCCATATGGGTTTAAAGATGCTTTTCGTGGATCTATTAAAGATGATAATACAATGTTTCTTGGTATACCACTTAAAAAATGGCTTTTAGATAGAGAAATTTCATTTGAATCATTTATCAATACAGAAAATAAAGAAATAAAAGATTTAGATATACAATGTGCTCCATTATTTCCATGTTGTGAAAATATAACAGAACTTGGTGAAGTTTTAAATTGGATGATTACTCCATCAATTCAAGATATGAAATCAAATGAATTATTACATTGTAAAAAAATATGGGAAACACGAAACAGATATTCTGCAGATAATTTAAATGATATAGCAGATATATCTGCGCTTTATTTGTCTCGTGATAATTTTCAAAAAGAAATTTTACCTATAATGGCATCACAATCTTATAGAAATCCTTTTTATCAAATGGATTTAAATCACACTGCACAAAAATTTGCAGCTGCACAATTACCTCTTCCTAAAAGACTTAAAGCTAATGAGGCACCTATTATGAGAAGAATTCATCATCATATGTTTTGTGCTCGAGTATTACAATATATTCTTGCTCTTTGGGAAAAAGAAAATTCCACACTTTCTTCTTCTGATAATTCTAATAAGAATAATAATTGTAATGAATATAATGTAGAAAGTAATAAAAATGTTCTTCCACCTCTTTTACAAGATATTTCTGTAGACCCAGAAGTTATTAAAAAATTATATAATGTACAAACTAAAGAAGAACTTTCCTCCCGTGCTATCAACGAAGAAGCGGAATCTTTTAAATTACTTCAAAAAGCCATATTACATGATTTAACAGAAAATAATAATAATAATAATAATATTACTAGTGTACGTCCTTCTCCATATCTTGATGTTTATAATGATCAAATTGTATGGGGACGTGGGCCAGCACGTATTGATCTTTCAGGTGGCTGGACTGATACTCCACCGTATGGAATATTAAATGGAGGAAATGTTGTAAATGTTGGAATTAACTTAAACGGCCAACCTCCATTACAAGTTTATATTAAACCTTCTAATACATGTGATATTACAATTCGCTCCATTGATCTTGGGTCTACTGAAAAGTTAACTACATTTGATGAAATTCGTTGCTATGATGCTGTGGGCTCACCGTTTTCAATTCCCAAAGCCGCCCTTGCTCTTTCAGGATTTCTCCCAGAGTTTAGCGCTAATAACTTTTCTTCATTACAAGAACAATTAAAAACTTCATTTAGAGGAAAGGGAATTGAATTAACTTTATTAGTTGCAATTCCAGCAGGATCAGGGCTGGGTAGTAGTTCCTTATTAGCTGCCACAATATTATCTGCAATTTCTAATTTCTGTGGGTTAAAGTGGGACGCACAAGAAATAGGCCGACGCACTTTATGTTTAGAACAACTTTTAACAACTGGTGGGGGCTGGCAGGATCAATTCGGGGGATTATTTCGCGGATTAAAACTTTTACAATCTCGGCCTGGGTTTGGGCAAAGTCCTCTCGTGCGTTGGCTACCAGAACACTTATTACAAGACCCAAAATATATGAATTGTCACTTGTTATATTATACAGGAATCACACGAACGGCGAAAGTTATTTTAGTGGAAATTGTACGAGGGATGTTTATGAATAGTGCAACGCATCTTTCGGTGTTAGCAGAAATGCGGCAACAGGCGTTAGATTTATATGACGCAATTACAAGAGGAGATTTTAAACAATATGGTAAACTAATAGGGTCGGCGTGGGAGCAAAATAAAAGATTAGATGCTGGAACGTGTACTCCAGCTGTTGCAAATATAATTGCACGAATTGAAAAATATGTGTGGGGATTAAAACTAGCGGGGGCTGGTGGTGGGGGTTATCTTTATATAGTGGCAAAAGATATAAATGCGGCACGATGTATTCGGGAGGAATTAACTAAAAATCCCCCAAATGATACGGCACGTTTTGTGGAAATGAGTGTTTCACACGAGGGTATACAAGTGAGTCGCTCATAGGTATTTATATATTATATATTATATATATATATATATATATATATATTTATTTATTTATTTATTTATTATTATTATTATTCCAAGAGAGAGAGAGAGAGAGAGAAAGGCTATAGATAGCCTGGAAATGGGAAATATAATAAAGGGAGTGTGAGATAAAAAAAAAAAATAATAATAATAATAAATTATAATACATAAAACGATTTTTTTTTTTTTTTTTTTTTACGGTTTTATTTTGGCGTCGTTTTCTACCATAAAACATTATAAAAGATGTACTCGACACAAAATGAAAGGGATATTATTATTATTATTTATTTTTTGTAGAGGTAAAACTATGATTTTTTCTTTAAAAAAAAAAAAAAAGAGCTGGGTTATACTTTTAAACTATTACCAAATTCTATTTGGTTCTTATCTGAGATTCAAGAAACATTTATCTCAATATATATATATTTTTTGCTTTTGATTTTTTTTTTAAACATTATTCATATTATTTTCCTACCCTCAAACATTTTCATTACCCTCTTACTGGGGGATTTTTCATTATTATAATTATTTTTTTTTTCTTGATAATATATATATATATATATTTTCCTTCTTGGAGATTTACTTCATCTATATGTCCTCCTTATTTTCTATTTCTATTTTTAAGTGAGTAAAGCAGAGATATATAAATATATAATTCTATACGAATAAAATAAATAATAATAATATTAGAAATCATGCCTTCTACAAAAAA